>JAYMSZ010000642.1:0-18246 GCA_036897665.1 Pelargonium citronellum
CAGTCTTCTTTGTCCAACCCAAACCTTCCTCACACATTACTCAACTGTGATGATGGTTTTTTAGGGGCAATATGGTCCAATAATCCTTTTCTCTTTCCTCCTTCTTGCTGTAGTTACAAATTCATAACTTCTCAAAAAACACTCTCTCTCCTCCTTCAGCTTAGTTGGCAAACCAAAAAGGAGGAGAGAGAGTGATGTTTAACAAACATGATTTTTTCCTTTATATCCTAGGTGGAAACACAAAAGGAGGAAAAAGAAGTTAGAGTAGACTTCACGAACAGGGCCTAAACTGTTTCGATTTTTATGTATGGAAAATTGTATTATGCCAAATATGTTAGTTGTTACAAATGTCCAAACAAATTCAAGTAGGTTTTACACACACATAGCTGAATCAGAGAGAAAAATATTTACGAGAAGAAACTTTTCTGATTGGTACCTTATTTTATTTCTACCTTCAAATTATTCTAGTTTGTGAATAGAAACCAGTTCTAGATTATTTTGACAGTATCAACGTAGCCCATGGGCTCCAAAATATAGGCCCAGAGTCCTAGAGCCTTAGTTTTGGGCTTTTGCTAACATCTAAGCCCTAAGGAGAGCCCTTTTTGCTACTAAGCTCATTTTACAAACCATCCAAATTTGGGAAGTATTTGCAACTTTTGTTAGGATAGTTTTTAACGGTATATAAGGTTCGATGCTGCAACTCCACAAACATTCAGTGCAGCGCCCGTATCATATAATTGCCTCCGCTGAGTCCGGTCTTCAAACTGAAAGCAGAGAGAGAGAGAGAGAGAGAGAGCTGCTAGACCACGACCAGAGGAGGAGGAGGAAGAAGAAGAATCGGAACAAAAAATGTATGTACGATATCTGAAGTCATTCCATTCTCTCTTAGAATCAAATTTCCATTATAATTATCAGAATAGTGTAGAAATCGAATTATTCTTTTTCTGACGTTACGAAGCATTTTGATCGAATTTTTGAATCACATTGGAGTCCAATTCGATGGCTCAATTGATCTTAACCGATGAGCATATTAAATTGTTTTCAATTATGATGCGTTTATGAACGTTGTGTGATCTCATTTATCGTTTTATTGGTAAGAAAATCGGTATAGAGCTAATGACTGTAGTTCCAAGCCCTAAATTGGTAATGATTTTGATAAGAATAAGAGATCGAAAGCTTGATTGTTTTGTTTTGGTCTGAGTTTCTCTTACAAAGACATGGTATCTTGATTAGTTTTTGGGTTGTTGCTCTTGAGCTAGAATCTGACGTTTTAATGGTTCAGAAGTCAGAACATTGTGAATTTGGCAATAAAATGTTTACACTAGAAGAATTTAAAACCTCAGCACTTTTAATTTATTTATTTTAATGTGTACTAAGCTCAGCTGAACACAGTTATTTGCTTCAGCTGTTGGAGTTTCCATTTTCTTTGTGGCAACACCTGAAATTGACATAATGAGGGTATAGTAAGTTCAATTCCGAGGATGTTGTCAGCGTTCACATTGCTCTTGTATAAACATAAGCATTTTAAGCGCGTGGATAAGGCTATAAATATATGGTTTCTCCCATCCATCAACGTGTGCACGGGTGCATTCGTGTTTGGTTAATATAAGTATTGTTCTCGGCGTTATGCTGCTTGTAGTGAAGTGTTTAGTAATGGACAGTCTGTCTCATAGGATACTGATCTCAACTTACAAATGCAAACCACAGTTCCCCACTAACCCAGCATTACGAGGATCAGAAGGTGGTACTTGAAGGGAGAAAGAGGGATTGATTAACTCTCCCTATTCCTCATCAACATTTGCAAACAAAGGAGAGAGCCCATCCCTACCTCCTTTCCTTTGGTTCCTCTCCCTTTGTAAGCAAAACTTTCTGTAAGTTGTTGACATTGCATTTAGATCAGAATAAAAACACGATGGCAATGACTGAGTTTGCAGGTGCTTACTGTGATGGAATCATTGTTAATAGATGTGTGCAAATTGATACTAATCTTATGATTTTGGATTTCTTCTTCTGATTAATTAGTTTGCGTATGGTTGTGTTTCATAACGGACACGTAGGAACATATGTTCATGTCTTGTTTCTCATTATCGTTTCTCTTATTCAGGGTGTGACAACCTGAACTTTATTCCTCATGGCAGGATTTCTAAAAGCTATTGAGACTGTAGTGATCTTGGAAAGAACATGTTAAGCAGCATCATCATAAACCTCTAAGTCAACGATGAAGCGCTTTGTTTACATTAACGATGATGAATCATCACAACAACTTTATTGTGACAACCGGATATCAAACAGGAAATATACTGTATTGAACTTCATCCCTAAAAATTTGTGGGAACAGTTCAGGTAATCATTGATTTAATGATTTTTCAATGTTTCTTCTGACTATTTATGATTATCACTCGGTATACTGTCTTGGTTTAAGTTTCTTCAATGTCTTTATTTCCAGCCAAGCCATGGTTTTTGATTGAAGGTGTATGACTTCTTTATCTGTTATGTTGCATGCTAATTTTTAGCAATCCTTGTTATATTCCCCCTTTCCCTTTTCTAACAAATTTCTTTATTCTGTTTCAGCCGTTTTATGAACCAGTACTTTTTGTTGATTGCATGTCTTCAGCTATGGCCTCTTATCACTCCAGTAAATCCTGCCAGTACATGGGGTCCTCTTATATTTATTTTTGCAGTCTCAGCAACAAAAGAGGCATGGGATGATTACAATAGATATCTGTCAGACAAAAAAGCAAATGAGAAAGAAGTCTGGATTGTTAAAGACGGCATCAAGAAACATGTATGGAATTTTTTTCTCTGTTTTTGTTGCCTATCTGCTTGTTTGTTGACATCTAATAAAGGGAACGGAACTATTAAGGGATTTCGCTACTGCCATTGCGGATAACCCATGGAATATATAGCAAAGATCTGTATTTTATGTTTATAACATAAGAGAGAGTTATAAGATGAATTTGCAGATAATTAATCTTATTTATTGATGAATCATATCTGGATGAAAACCAACATATTATGGAGATATATGCCAGGCCAAATCTAAAACCTTTATGTGTAATGGCCTTTGACGAAAAATGTTTATTTATTTGAATGAGTTTTAAGTGATAGATGGGTTGGAAGAGAGGCAGAGACAAGGGTACTCACTGCCGAAAACTAAAATATGTTAATTGGAGTATCAAAGAGGGCCAAAATAACCTTTACAGAGCACCTTTTCTTAGTTTTAATAATTTTTATTTTCTACTCCCACATTAACCTCCGTGCCAATCAAAAACTACATTTTCAATTGATTTGTAACTGAGGTAGAATCTTTTGAGTAGATGCTTATTCTGTTCTTCCTATCAGTTTTGTTGAACCACTTGTCCAACACAGATTTCCTAGTTTTGATAATTGCTAATTTTTTTATATCCCCACATCAACATCTGTGCTATTAAGAAACTACATTTTCAACTCATTTGTATTTGTCGTAGAATCCATTGAGTAGATGCTTATTCTTTTCTTTCTATCAGTTTTGTGGAACTACTTGTTCAACTTAATCATCCCCGTTTCTTTATCTTCATTGCATACTTGCTCTCTCTTTTCCTTCAGTTATGTGAAAATATTTGTGTTGTCTCTTTTCTCTATAATGGTGATGTTTACTTGCAGATTGAAGCTCAAGACATTCATGTAGGCAATATAGTATGGCTTCGTGAGAATGATGAAGTGCCATGTGATCTTGTTCTGATTGGTACCTCAGAGCCACAAGGCGTTTGTTATGTAGAGGTAATGTCTAATTCTATGCTTATTTTGACTGACAATTAGGGAAATTTAAGGTTAATGTCTAACTAATATAACAGTTCTTTTCCTATCTTATACATTTTATTCCTTTCAAATTAATTCATATTGTGGTTTAAGTGAATATGGTGAATTATAAAACATGATCTAAGGGGCCTGACAGAGAGCTTGTTATACTAATTTCGTTGCAGCCTCTTTTATGGAGAACCTGGTTGTCAGTTCTAGCATTTAGACTTTCTGAATTGAAATGTTCATGGATTTACTCTTCTTATAGCTTTGAAAGACTACATATTAGAAGCTCAAGATTTTTGGCTCAGTTCAGGTTCCTATTTTTCGTGGGTGAAATAAAAATGTTGATGCTTCTTTATCTTTTAGCCATGCTTCTGCTAATCAATAAGTTCTTGATATCTTTTGTTCAAGCTGTTGCCCAGTTTGTTCTGTGCTCAAGTTAACAGTCAAGGGTGACAATTCTGATGTTTAGTCAACAGGCTAGAAAGGACTTAAGAGTTAAGATAGCCATGTGTTCTGTTGTTATTAGATTAAATGTAGAACTAATGGTTAGGTGATTGTGATAGAGGCTACAAAAGGAAAAGCTACTAGTGATTTGACACACACTTTCTTTTTCGTGCATCATATGATATAATATTTTTTTTAGGTCAGAGGTTTACAAGCATGTCTGATTCAATACCTATGTGAACTTTGGAAATTGTGAGCTCTGAGCCTAGTTTCAGGTTGGCCTGAATGCCACTAACTAATACCAACTGGTGGTATTTATTGCTACAAAGATTACTTTAGAGTATTTGGTTGGCATAGTGGGCAAGGCCTCCCTCCTGATGAAGTGAAAATGTCAAGCTAGAAGCTCCACTCATGTGGAGCCATCCATCGGTTCATATTTATCAAACACTAGTTGTCACGGAGTGAGAGGTGGCCCCATATCTGCTAGAATTACTCTTGTTCTCCATAGTCCTGTATACCTTGTTATAAAAAATACTATGATGTTTGTTCTACCTCAAATTGTTATAAAAAATACTATGATGTTTGTTCTACCTCAAATAAGCAGCTGGCAGCTAGGTTTTCTGTTAATGCTTTTAGCATGCAAATTTTAAAGTGCAGATTCACACAAATTGCACAAGTATACTTATTTTCTTGGTGCGGTAGGTTTTGGTCTGTGTAGATTGACCCCAACTAATTTTATACTCAATAGAAGCAAATCCTATTCAACCTACGGTAAATGCACAGGGTGGGTATTGAACTAGTTTTTTTGCCATCCCTGAATTGTAGACTGCAAATTAAACGAAATAGTTCAGTGGTCATACAATCTTTATTTTTAGATAACTCTCAGTCCATAGAAATGGAGCCATGGTTTTGATGGTATTATGTCCTTAAGAAGAGGTTTTTTAAGTTCATTTCCTTGGGTGCACATCCATTTCCACTATTATTTGGTGTTTATCTTTGAATTATATGACATGAAATTCTCATATATGTTTCTCAGAGGAGATTCCTCTTAGTTTATCCAAGTCAAATAAATGTGTGATTGGTGTGGAGGACTTTTGGAGTTTGTAAAAATTGTTGATTTTATTTATTGTTTTGCTTTAAAAATATCAAGTCTTTTAAGCTTTCAAGAATTCTGATGATTTTGCATGTTTCTTAGACGTCTGCCCTGGATGGTGAAACTGATCTGAAAACAAGAGTTATACCTGCTGCTTGCATGGGTATAGATTTTGACCTATTGCACAAAGTTAAGGTATGTTTATGCTATAGCACAAAACTTTTTTGCCGATACTTCTCCCCCATTGCCATTACAATAGAAACTATATGCACTGTTTTTTCTTGGGCAGGGTGTTATTGAGTGTCCGAATCCAGACAAGGACATTAGGAGATTTGATGCAAATCTGCGCCTATTTCCTCCGTTCATTGATAATGATTTATGCCCTTTGACCATAAAGAACACCCTTCTTCAATCATGTTACTTGCGAAACACCGAATGGGCTTGTGGAGTGGCTGTCTACACAGGCAAGTTCTTGTTCTTATATATTTCAAAGACATGTCTAAATGACATTAATAGTTTACTTTGTATATCCTGTTAGATTTGGTTCGAATAATCGAATAGATTAATCAAATAGTCAAAGTCTTCTCACTGAATGATGATAGCTAGTCTTGCTTACTGAATTACTTCAATGAAGCCTTAGCTGTTCTCTTGGGATAAGTTTGGGATTGATTTATCAAGTTTATTGCTGTCCTATTTCTGCTCTTGGTTGAATATAACCATTTTATATGCACACTGAAACACGTGGATGGTCGGCAAATTTATATATTCTTAGGACAATAAGATATCTTATTACCAGCGATGCTCTGACTTTCTAGAGGAATATGTATGGAATATTTATAATCAAATTTCTAATCATTATTTAGGATTGGAAGCAGCACTTGTGAATAAGCTTCAGATGTTATAGCATAAAGCTTCTAAGGATCAGTTCTTCATTGTTAGCTGACAGACAAATCAATCATGAATCATGATACAGAAAATAAAAAATATATTTGTCTCATTTTCCTTTCTGAAATGTCGAACATCTCGTAAGAGATGGGAATGCCACATATTTGTACATGTATAATCTAGTTGTCATTATTTTCTGTTCTTACACAAATGTAATGCAAGATCTAATAGACTATCACTGTTTTTGAGTCTCAAGTGCCATAATTTAGAATTCTAGAAAATCCTTAGAGCTACATCATATTATGCCCATGGACATCTAGATACACTAAATAATGATACATTGTAAGATATTAATTATTATTGCAAAAAATTCTAAAGTTATCCTGTGATATAATGTATCTAACCAAACCTTGCTTTGGAATTGGTCTCTCTTTTATTTTCTTGTTATCCTGATTTACATTTTTTTAATACCATCTTTTATAATATATGTGCCTGATTTTTATTCTAAAAACACACATTTTGCTGAATAATTCTGAATTTTGTCAGGGTCCATGATGGTATATAGGATCACATGCAGCCATTCTAACTAAATGTTTGCGCTGCATTATATATTTTCAGGCAATGAAACCAAGCTTGGTATGAGTAGGGGTATACCTGAACCAAAGCTTACTGCTGTTGATGCCATTATTGACAAGTTGACCGGAGCTATATTTGTTTTTCAAATAGTGGTTGTTATTGTTCTAGGCATAGCAGGAAATGTCTGGAAGGATACTGAAGCCAGAAAGGTCTGTCAAACCTTGTACGCCTATTTGATTTATTCCCAGTTTGATGTTTCTAATTGTGCTAATGGTAGCAAGACTTTTACGACCACTCCCTGTCCATTTGTAGTGCTTCTACTAATAAGCCTATCTATGAACATAAAACAATTTGCTAAAGTCTAACTTAATACCACTTATCACATGACTTGTAATATCCTAGAGCAAGCTAGTCTTATTCTGCTTTCAACTGGAGCCCATAGTTTTTCCAAAGTTGCCTTATGGCTTGTTGCTGCTATTAATGACCTATGGGTTTGCTTTTTTATTAGTTTGGACCTATATTTTATTAGTTTTGTCTGTGATTACTGTCCCAGATTTTCCTTTCCTAAGTGCTAATTACAATGTTTCCTATATGCTGGCCATGTTTCCATATAATGTTTTGGGATGCAGTTGTATTCAGTGAAATATAATACTTCCTTGCTATGTTTTTTCTTTTTTGCTGTAGCAATGGTATGTTTTATACCCGGATGAAGGTCCATGGTATGAACTGCTGGTCATCCCTCTACGATTTGAACTTCTCTGTTCCATCATGATCCCCATTTCTATTAAGGTAAGCCACTACATATCCTACAGTTTTTCAGTTGCTTCTGACTCACTTAGGATCTTTGCAAGGGCATGGACTTTGAATTGCTTCTTAAGGCCTAAGGCCTAAGCTTTGTTTGGGAAAAAAAGGGTTGCTTAAATCAAGGAAAGTTTAGTTAACAAAAGTGCATAGAAGCCAGAGGCAATGCCTTGAAAAATAAGTGTCAGTATCTCATTACAGTGCTTCATAACTTGTACTTATAAGAAAAGAAAGCCCTAAGGAGTAAGGACCGTACTAATTCTAATATGATGAAATCTACCCTTAAAATTTAGTCTCTTCTCTGTTATCTGAACTGGGCTGTGCCGGGAAACCAAGAAGACATTAAAAATCGTATTTAAGAAGTGCTTGATTAACATGATCAGAGCCAGCTCCAGGGCAAATCATTAATCCCAAGCATTGATCTGTGGCAGGTGTCTCTGGATCTTGTCAAAAGTTTGTATGCAAAGTTTATTGATTGGGACAATCAGATGTTTGATACAGAAACCGGTACTCCATCCCATGCAACAAAGTAAGAGAAGAGATTGAGGAAATACTCCTTATTTTAAGTTATGTTGCTCATATCTTTAAGACATGTTTGTTGTATGTGGCAGCACAGCAATAAGTGAGGACCTGGGTCAAGTTGAGTACATTTTAACCGACAAAACCGGAACACTAACCGAAAATAAAATGATTTTTAGAAGATGCTGTATCAATGGTGTTTTCTACGGGAATGAGAGTGGGGATGCCTTGAAAGGTTTGGCTTTCTGTCTTGTACTGGTGGCATATTTCCTACCAACCCTCTCATTTGCTCAATTATTTAAATAGTTTCTGTTTCATGCATTGAAGAGCTCATATATCACAAAGTTTCTTAACTTCTAAATAGTTCTACCATCTGATGTACAGATGTGGAACTGCTAAATGCTATTGCAAGTAGCTCCCCTGATGTGGTTCGGTTTCTTACTATTATGGCAGTTTGCAATACAGTTATACCTATTCAGAGGTAATTCCAGCATCTCTTTTGATTAAGTGCTTTAGGTAATTTCATGATTAAATACTTGTATTCGCCTACTTTTGAATAGTTTGTTTTTTCTTATAATTTTTTTCCTTGTGTTTCTGTTTGTAGCAAAACTGGAGCTATTTCGTACAAGGCGCAATCTCAGGATGAGGATGCTCTTGTTCATGCTGCTGCTCAGTTGCACATGGTTTTTGCCAATAGAAGTTCAAATATTCTTGGTATCTGTCATTTCCTTTTGATCGATGAACCAATGACCCTAATAGTGGAGATAACGGACTGATTTCTTCTTACATGATTTGTTTGTAGAGATAAAGTTTAATGCTTCAGCTATTCAATATGAACTACTGGAAACTCTAGAGTTCACTTCTGATAGGAAAAGAATGTCAGTTCTGCTGAAAGATTGTCAGAGTGGAAAGATAGTTCTTTTGTCAAAAGGAGCCGATGAAGCAATTCTTCCTTATGCACCTGCTGGTAACTCTACTTGCTGGTGCTATTTTTGCTTTTGGTAAATGGGTTATTGGAAGAATATGACCATTCTTTCAATTTCGCTTTTCGCATTTAATGTATTATGGAATGTACATATAAACTTAATTTTGCACAACCATTTCTAGGGCTTGGCATCGGTCCAGGACCAGACTGACCGAGACCGAATTTCCCATAAAAGACAGACCTAAGACCGGACTGATTAGAATCGGTTCAAGAACTGGACCAGACCATTTCATTCCAATTTTAAATCTTTTTTAAAAAGAAAAATTAGAGAAATAATTATAGAAAGAAGTAAGAATGATAAAAATAAAAATAATTACTAATAGAATAAATTTAAAAACATATTTTTTGAAACCAAAAATTGAAATCTGTCTGGACCGAATTTGAACTGAACCGGGCCGGGACTGGACCAAATCCATTTAGTCCGGTTTCGCTCCGGTTGGGTTCATTTAGTTCTCTCTCTCTCTCTCTCTCTCTCTCTCTCTCACACACACACACACACACACACACACACAAATCTACATGATCTTTCCTTCAAGTGTGTCTAGCATATATGTGGTGAGAATCCGTGGTAGCATGGGTGGGATGCCTATTTAGGATATTTGCATTTTCAGTGTCCTTTAGGAAGCAGATTGTCAAAATATCTCGGGTTGATGGGCTCTTTGGTCTTCTCAATGCTGTTTTGATTTTTTTTTCTTTTAATATTTTCTATTTACTTGTGTAAAATGAAGGGTAGTAGTTGTATTTTGAATCTTTTTGTGGAACCTGGTGCTTATTAATGTATCACATTATATCCTGTTGCTTGTGTATATGATTGATTAACACCAAAATTTACTTCAGGACAACAAACAAGAAATTATGTTGAAGCTGTGGAGCAATATTCCCAATTAGGGCTGCGTACCTTATGCTTGGCTTGGCGCGAGTTGAAGGAGGATGAATATCAAGAATGGTCATCGATGTTTAAAGAAGCTGGTAGCACATTAGTGGATAGGGAGGTAAAGAATATACGCTGATAGTATTTTCTTTCACAATTTTCACTTTATCTTACATCAGGGAAATTTTAATGTACTCAAGTTACTTTTTCTGTAGTGGAGATTAGCTGAGGTCTGCCAAAGGATAGAGCATGATCTTGAAATTCTGGGGGTAACTGCCATAGAGGATCGTCTGCAGGTGAGTAGAGCTTTAATTGGAGCTTTTTATGTCCAACTTTTTGCACACAGGTAGTATTGTTTCTGTTCTACTTATCGTCAAATGTCTTCATTATACCCTGTAGCTTTCAGGTACTAATTATTATTCTTTTTTTATTTTTTATTTTTTATTTTTCATTTTTGGCGTTGTTGTCAAATAATTTCTCAGGATGGTGTACCTGAAACAATTGATACACTAAGGAAAGCAGGAATAAATTTTTGGATGCTAACTGGAGATAAGCAGAACACTGCCATACAGATTGCTCTTTCATGCAATTTCATTTCTCCAGGTTAATATTTCTTTGTTCTTTTGAAATCTGGAACCAAATATGCATCCACTTGAGAGAGGGTAGTCTTATATATCGCACACTAGTTTTTATCTTTCATGCTCTTACTATTGCCTGTTTGACAGAGCCAAAAGGTCAGCTTCTCTTAATTGATGGAAAAACGAAAGATGAAGTTTCTAGAAACTTAGACAGGGTGTTGCTAACAATGAGGATAACAACTTCAGAACCTAAGGTAAACAACTCATATGCTCTGATTGCATATCTAAATTCAGTGTCAAATTATTCTACAAACTCAAATTCATAAAGTATTTATAAGAACCACTAGATTCACTATGCTTTGTTTCTGTACAGGATGTGGCATTTGTTGTTGATGGATGGGCTCTTGAAATTGCACTTACGCACTACCGGAAAGCTTTTACTGAATTAGCAATATTGTCTAGGACTGCTATCTGTTGTCGCGTGACACCATCACAAAAAGCACAGGTTGGCTCTGTCAGGTTTATATTTTCTTGTATATGTATTCTTTTAGTTTATATATCTTTTAGCATGCTAATTTCATGTTGGCTTCATAGACAGCAGTTTCCTGATTCAACTTTAAGTTAGAGCTTTTTAGTTATGCATTTTACTTCTCATTATTATTAGTAGTAGTAGCTCAGTAGTCTTGTTCACCACTGTAAGAGTTACCTTATCAACTTGCTGCAGAAGACTGATATTATCGTGATGTATATTGTTGTCTCTTCACAGAAGATTTATGTCGAAAATGAATATTTCTTATGTAGACTTTCCTCATATGCAGAAGGATAACTATTTTATGTTTTTGCTTCTCTTTTTGCAGCTTGTGGAGCTCTTAAAGTCTTGTGACTATAGAACACTGGCTATTGGAGATGGAGGGAATGATGTGAGAATGATACAACAAGCTGACATTGGGGTTGGTATTAGCGGTAGAGAAGGACTGCAGGCAGCAAGAGCAGCGGATTATAGCATTGGAAGTAAGATTTGTTTTAATAGCATATCTTTTTGAGAGTAATAACGTTATGTGTGTGTGTGTGCATACTTGTTTAGGAATTACTCTAGATAAATCTAGTGGCTTCACACATTAGCATTTCATTACTTTGTATGGGTGGTTTCTAGTAAAAACTGAACTGTGATACATTTTCCTCCTGATTCTTTCAGAACTCCATTCATCTTTGGATTTTAGTAACATTTAGCAATGTTGGGAAGAAATTAAACTTTAGACTATATTGTTTTTGTTTAGCAAAAGCAATTATAGTAACAAGTGTATTTTTAAGAAGGAAAAACAAGCTTATGTACATACACCAAGGATTAACCCTAATTAGAAACCATTGAAACTGTCATCGATAGATTTCCAAAGATAATGGTGTGGCCACCAGGAGTTTTGAATTTGAGGCCCCACAGATTGAGAAAATAGCAGATATAAAATGACATAAGAAGATGATTAGTTGAAAAAGAGAACCAATGATAAAAGTTGTAATTCAAGTGGAAGTGTAACTACTGAGAAAAAAGTGGGGTAAGCATTTAAAGCCGTTTTCATTTCTGAAACATGTGAATGAATTTAACTGAGCTTCAAATGTCCAGCCACTCTTTTCTTGTAGCCAGAGCCTGAAATCTTACTTTTGTGCCTTCACTGGCTACATTTTCTAGTGTATTTTTGAAGATATCTACCAGTTCTCAAAATCCCTTGACAAGTTGTGTTATGACGTATGAATATACAACTTTATGGTTTCTTTTCTTTGTTTCAGAGTTCAGGTTTCTGAAAAGGTTGATACTTGTTCATGGGCGATACTCATACAACCGTACAGCATTTTTGTCCCAGTATTCCTTCTATAAGTCCCTAGTCATATGTTTCATTCAAATCTTGTGAGTTTCGATTCTGTGCTGCAATACATTAAACTTCTACTACCTCTCGTTTTTTAATGTACTGACATTGGAACACTTTCAGTTTCTCATTTATTTCAGGCGTTTCCGGGACCAGCCTTTTCAATTCTGTTAGCTTGATGGCTTATAATGTTTTCTACACTAGCATTCCTGTTCTAGTCAGTGTTCTTGACAAAGATCTTAGTGAAGAAACTGTGATGCAGCATCCTCAGATCTTGTTTTATTGCCAAGCTGGGAGGTCTGGATCTTATGCCGTTACTCTTATTTCTTTCATTTTTAAGCGTGGCGTTATATTTGTGTGAAAGTGGGCTTTCTGTTTCCTATCTCAGATGATGATTGGTCCTGTTTATCAATGGTCATTTACTGAAATTGTATTTTTTGATTCAGGCTTTTAAATCCTAGCACATTTGCTGGATGGTTTGGGCGCTCTTTATTTCATGTAAGTGGCCAATTTTACAACTATCTTCTTTGTAGTCCCATTATTGTGCAATCATCAACTCAGCTATGAAAAACACTTGATTCAGACTTCAAATGACTGAACTGTCATGTTATTGTTTGAACCTCACAGTAACTCAAAAAAATATTGCCAAAATTTCTCATTTTTCCAGTTAATATCAATATCTAAATGAACTACTTGAGACTGCAAGATGCAATTGGGGTAAATTTTTTAATTTATAAATGTTTATCTAGCAAGATCAAAATGCACAATCTAGGGAGACAAATCAATTTGATAACCGTTGGTAGCATCTCCTTCTAAGTTTTATCATTACTAATGACTAGTTGTAGTATTTCGAAGGAATTCCTTGTGTAATGTTCTGCAGATTATCAATGATAGAAGTATAGATTATTGTGATACATTGCTCCCCAATATCAACATGGCATGTCTACATGCCATTCTAATATCTGAAATTTGTAGACGTCTGTATAAGATCAACAATTATGACACTTAACTATTTGAGCAGTTTTATGTCATTGTGAAACAGGATTCTCCAAATTCATTATAAAGCACTTTAGGTTGTGTTTGGATTAGATTTGAAATTTGACATATTGGAATTTAAATCCAAATCCAATATTGGGAAATCATGAAATGTCGAACTTAGGATTCGGTTTCAAGTCATGGGTTGGGTCCCATGTCAAGTTCGGGTTTGGAGTAGAGTGTCTGGCTGGGCCTGGGTAATAGATTTGGCCGAGCATTGGGTAAGCAGAGAGAGTGTGAAAAGAATTTGTAATTGAAATGAGAGTATGAGTTGTCATTTCAAATCTCATTTTCAGTCATGTTTTAAATTCTATTGGAAGTAAGCAAAATCCAAATCCAAATTCTTTCGTCATCCAAACTTCAGATTGACCTGTATCTAGAATTTCAAATGAAATCTTTAGTATCCAAACAGGCCACAATTCTAATGAGTTAATTTGCTTTGTATGCATATTCCTGCCGAATACTTGATGTACATCTTGGCATTGTGTTTGATTTGCAGGCAATTGTAGTATTTGTAATCAGCATACACGCATTTGCCTACGAAAAAAGTGAAATGGAGGAAGTTTCAATGGTGGCACTCTCTGGATGTATTTGGTTGCAAGCTTTTGTTGTGACATTGGAAACTAAGTAAGCATTTTTCTTGTTTCTTGATATTATCTGTACATAAACTAAACAGGGCCTTTATCTCAAGTTGCCTAGATATAATTTTATTTAGGTAATTTCGAAGTTGCATGTTAAGGGCATGTGAGGTGGTAACTGAATCAGTATGTTGAAAAATTATCTTTTAAACACCATCATCAATTTTTTTTTTGTATTTTTGTGAAATTTAATTAGATCTATTCTTTATCCAAATCGTGATCCAAGACTTCTAACACTTGCATAATACAAACTTTTGATTGACTCATGCAGTTCCTTTACACTATTGCAATTCTTAGCCATTTGGGGAAACTTGGCTGGCTTCTACGCCATCAACTGGATTGTCAGCTGTCTACCATCATCAGGGTTGTATACAATCATGTTTCGATTGTGTAGGCAACCATCTTACTGGATAACAATGATTGTAAGTTTCTCTTTATTATGTTTATTTTGGTTTGTTAGATGGCTGATTACAGAGAATGTTATGCGTGTTACCATGGAATGCGGTTATAGTTTCACTGAAATTTTAGTATTATGATCTCTTTTGAAAAAAAAAAGGTTTGACAGTACACTGGCTATGATTGGAACCCTTTGAATGAAGTGATTCTTTCTATTTTCTGAAAAAGGAGAGAGATTAGATTGATCTATTGCTTCCCAATGAAAAAAGAAAGACCGTAGTTACATAGATAGACAAGTTCTTCCTCCTAATTACAAATTCGAAATTAGTCAAAGGGAGACCCTTCTGCACCATCCCTTTTATTTACTATTTGACGTTTTATTTTTTCTCTAATGTTTTAGCTGATTATCATGTTCCAACACAGTTGTCTAATCAAGTACTGGAGGGTGGCCCATATTCATCAAATATAACACGGTCAATTTTACTGCTTCCCCACATTTTTGTGAATTGGCCAAGTTACCCTCTATGCTCTGATTTGATGCCTGGTTGTTGGTGATATGAAAAACCTTATGCATGGGTGGTACTAATGGTGGAGCCATATTTATATTTTCTTCAGTGCTATGTTTCTGTGCTGACAAACTCTAATTTCATTATTTTACCATTACAGCTCACTGTTGCCGCGGGAATGGGTCCAATTTTAGCTTTGAAGTACTTCAGGTACACATATACACCTAGCAAAATCAATACACTTCAGCAGGCTGAACGATTGGGGGGGCCTATTTTGTCCTTAGGGAGTATCGAGCCCACGCCAAAGTTGGTGGAGAAAGAAGTTTCTCCATTGTCAATAACTCAATCCAAGAACAGGAATCCAGTTTACGAACCTCTACTTTCAGATTCTCCAAATTCAACCCGAAGGTCTTCTTTTGGACCTGGAGCTCCATTTGATTTTTTTCAATCACAGTCGAGATTGTCTTCAAGCTACTCGAGAAATTGCAAGGACAACTGACTCTTACTTGCCTTCTTGCGGCATTAATGATAAATCAGTGTATAGCTATTACTATAGTGTCATGGCTAAACGTAATTTTTTTGAATGTAAACCTGCATTATATCATACTGCGATTGTCTCTTGATCAGCCCCCACAAGTACATATATAAGAGAACAATCCTACTAATGATTTTTTGTTGTTATTAAATGTACCTTATGTAATAACAGTTGAGCTTGCAAGTCAATTACCTTCATTACTAAGATTTAAGGCTGGGAAGTACTTTTTGGGTTCAACTACCCTTTAGTTGGTGAACTTTCATATCTGGTTTCTTCTTTTTGCTAAGATCCCTCCAAAACTTGGTGGCCAATAAATTGTTTTGCTGTGCTTGTAATGGTGATGGAAGCAAGCAAGTGTATGTTTTTTTACTTTTTTTTTACAGTTGGTTTTGAATTTGGTAGGGACCAAGAAATAAACTAAAATCCAATGCACATATTTTCAGGAAACCAAAACCAAATTGAAAAAGAACAATCCTCTGATTCATGTGGCTCACCACATATGCAGAAACAGATAGTTTTGGTCATTGTCAATGCAGAAACAGATCTGTTTTCATCTGAAAGTGGACCTGGCTAGTTTGGAGAGAAATTTAAACTAGAGATGCTCATGCCATTGCCATACATGCCTAGGTGAAGTGAGTCACTGAGAGGTAGTAACAATGAAGCATTGCAAGAGTATGGGGCTGTTGGTCCCAAGGAAGGAAGAGGCAGTGAATTGAAATGGTGGGGGGACCCCAAAACCAAACCCAAACTTGTCAAGCTCATACAGGCATGGGCTGTGCTTGTGCTTCCCCACCTCCCACACTCTATTTTCTTGTGACTATAGAGAGAGAGAGAGAGAGAGAGAGGCACCACCTAACCTTAGCACTGTTGAAGAGATTCAATGATCTTTGTGCTTGAATGGCAAATAAAGAGAGAGAGAGAGAGAGAGAGAGAGAGAGAGAGAGAGAGAGAGAGACATTTGCTAGCATAACCTTATGGGCCTCACCCTACCATCATAGCTGTCTTTCAGATAAGTATCCCTCCTAGGATACAGATTATATGCTATCTTCTATTCTAATGGTACATCTCCATTGCCCTCTCCATTTAGGGCTTGTTTGGGTTACTTTATTTGCTGAAATTATCCGAGGCAAAATCAGGTAGTTCTTAGTAATTGTTAGCATATCAACCACCCATTTTTCAACTAGTTAGATTTATCCAAGCTAAAATCATGTTGACCCAAGTTATTTTTAACCTATTTTACGACTCTTTTTGAGTTGTAGGAAATCCTTAATTCATCTCTATATTGTCACTTTATCTTAGTTGACAATTCCTTAAAAGAGGAAGTCGGTTGCCAAACAAGATCTTACTCTTCAAATCTCATAATAATAACTTGAGTAAATATGTACCTATGCCAACTAGATCTCAAACCTAATCATGAACCATGCATGTTCCTCCCTCAATATTTGTATTTCAAATCAATTCAATGACCCCAATATCCATTATGAGCATTAAATTTACAAGAGCTTGCATTGCATGTATTCAATTATAGGTAATTATTAGGTAGACCCACAAGTGTATTTATAAACACATCAACATACATATATAGCTTTGTACATCACAATAAATTTGTAACATGTTAAATCCTAAAATTTAAATAAACAGTTGATAAAATTTAATTTATCAGATAATCACATATACAATTGAACAATACAACAAAAGTAGCTCTCCCATTTTAATCCAAACCTCACTCCAGCCGACGCAATGAAATTTAAACCCACGACCTCCTACGTGGAGATATTTGACCATTGCGCCACCTAGGAGCATCACACATACAATATTGCCATGTGTATTTGGGTGGATTAGTGCCACTTCATACAAGACTACAAAGATAAAGTGGTCATGATGAAGATGCATGGTTGATGAGAGTATTTTAAATTGTATTTTGGTTCATGCATCAACCCAATTCTCTACTATCTTGAGGGTATCTGCCGGAACTTTAGAATTTAGGATTGGGTTGCACTCTATATGTCAATGCATGTGTGTCTATTTCATTAGGAGACAGCAACAGCCAACCCCAATGCAATAACGAATTTTTTTATAACACCTCAGCAAGGGAGGGATTGGTGAGAACTCCTACCGGTCAAATATAAGAGAGAACAAAAACATTAGGAAAAACGAAACCGAGCCCGTAAAAAGTAGGAATAACAATTACTGTATCGATTAGTTTTTACGAGTAGCGTTAGAAATGATTGTCCAAACTAAAAGTAAAAAAATATGTAATATGAAGTCCATACACCGCGAGCTAATTCAGCAACATTGTTCCCCTCCCTCAGGAGTAAAGTTAAAACAAACGGTATTAGTCTAGACACAATTTTCCAAAGACAAGACCCATAATCTCTTAGGAGAAAATGAAGGCGGATCAGGATGACCAAACTTGACCTACATTAACAGAGACCATAAAGAGAGACTTCTAGTATAAATTTAAATTAAATGTTTACTCACCTGTCCATAAAGAGAGACTTCTAGTATAAATTTAAATTAAATGTTTACTCACCTGTCAATTTATTATTGGTTTTTTAACATATAAATTGTAAAATTTTAATATCACCTATTTATATAATCTTCCCTACTACTATCTCATTCATTGTTCTTTCTAGTTCTTTTCTTCTTCTTTTTTTCTCACCACCGCCAAAGGGTTTGAAGAGAGAGGAAGAGTGGATGACTTTAGAATATGATTGATTCTACCCAAAAAATCACAAGGAA
>JAYMSZ010000643.1:0-18230 GCA_036897665.1 Pelargonium citronellum
CTGAACCTCCGACGAACAAGGTCACCGACGACGAGTCCACCGGCAAGCTGAGGCTCGCCGATGTCCACCAGAGAGAAGGCGTCGACGTACTCAGGCTCTGCACCAAAAAAGGTAACGAGATTGTGGCTGTTTATGTGAACAACCCATCTGCGTCTCTCACTCTGCTCTACTCCCATGGCAACGCCGCCGATATTGGTCAGATGTACCACATTTTCACCGAGCTCAGCCTCCATCTGGGTGTCAATCTCATGGGGTCGGTCCAAAAGCCATCTCTTTATATCTTCAAAAACTGATTTTAGTGTTTTGTGTTGTGTTGATTGTTTTGTTTTTATGGTACCCAGATACGATTACTCTGGATATGGACAGTCCTCTGGTAAGGTAATTCATTAATTTCTGTTTATGAGTGTTTGGTTCTCTGAAAAAATGTTTTTTTTTTTAAGTTGTGTTGAGAAAGGGACAATTTTGCAAGTTCATGCACACAACCTGTTTGTTTTAAGTCCTGACTTAAGTTTTGATTGGTTTGTGACAATTAGCCTAGTGAGCAAGACACTTATGCAGACATTGAGGCAGCTTATAGGTGTCTTGTGGACACATATGGTGTAAAGGAGGAGGATGTTGTATTGTATGGACAGTCAGTTGGGAGTGGACCAACTTTGGAACTTGCTATTCGATTGCCTCGATTGAGGGCAGTGGTTCTTCACAGCCCAATCCTGTCGGGTCTTCGAGTTATGTACCCTGTGAAGAAAACATTCTGGTTTGACATTTACAAGGTTGGTTGATCAGTTGAGGTGATGTGTTGTTGGTGTGTGTTTGAGGTTTGGTTTTGTTGTATTTTGTTGATGTGGTGTTTTTGTGTGTATGGCTGCAGAATATTGATAAAATTCCCCTTGTTGGTTGCCCGGTTCTCGTGATTCATGTGAGTTTGTTTATACTTTGTAATTTCCTCTTTCGTGGTTGTTATTGTCCTTAAAATGTAGCATTCATGTTTCATGTTTTGATGGCTAGCATGATGAATTGTCTCTTTATCCATGGACCACATTAAGGTTAATTGGCCTTACCCGGCTTATGTTGTTTTGTCTCCACATTTTTTTTTTACAGAAAGGTGTCGAAATCCTTTCTTGAAACGCCAAAAGGAACCTATAAAAGACATATATATACAAGTCTCCACACTTGTTGTGAATAAATGTGGCCACGGATAGTAGATATTGGCATAGATTTTTGTTATGGCCGGACTAGTTCTATAGCCTTCAATACCAAGAGTCTTGAGCATTTTTAGTGATAGTGAAATAAAACTTAAGTGTAATATAGTTCAAGTGCAGGACTCATTTCATTAGACAGTACAATCCCAAGAGTTTAGTGTTTTGAGTGATAGTTGCATAAAACTTAAGAGGAATATATATAGTTGAAATGTAATGTACTAATTGTTTTCATTTTACGATGCTTATGGTATTTGCAGGGAACAGATGATGATGTCGTAGATTTCTCACACGGCAAGCAGCTATGGGAGCTATGTAAAGAAAAGTACGAGCCATTGTGGGTCAAGGGTGGGAGTCACTGTAACTTGGAGCTTTTCCCCGAGTATTTAAGACATCTCAAGAAGTTCATAACAACTTTAGAGAAATTGCCTCGTCTCGAGAATGCATCTGAACAGCAGATTGCAGATAAGCCAGTTCTTTCTACTACTGACCATACAGAGAAGTCAAGACCGAGCACAGATCAAAGAGAGAAGGCAAGGTCTAGTACTGGCCAGAGAGAAAAATCTAGGCTAAGCACCGACAGTAGTCACAGTAGAGAGAAGTCAAGAACCAGCACGGACAAAAGAGAGAAATCAAGAAAGAGCGTGGATCGCTCTTCCAGAGCGAGGAACAGCACAGATCAGTCAGAACGAGCAAGGAACAGTTTTGACAGGTAAAAAATATATAAAATAGCGTTTGGATTATAATTTTTGTTTTGGAATGAATGACAAAAATGGCATTGGGATGATTATCTTGTTCCCATTTTCAATCCGAACACTACCAAAGTTCATTTCAATGCGGTATCTTGGAAATGTTTTCATATTCTTGATTGTTTGTAGGTTTGGGGATATGGTGAGAGCTGTTGGGTTTTGCGCCAATGTCGATTGTTTGAAGCCGGCTGCTTTGGAGGAAGGTCAGTGCTTGTGATCATAGGGTTTATAGTTTTGTTTATGCAATTACTTGTTTTGTCAATTGGTTGGAACTTGGAAAGATTTGCTGGTGAAAGTGTTCATGTGTCTTATTGTTTTTTTCCTTGTTACCACTATAACAAGTTTTTTTTCTTTGTTTACGAATAACGAGTGATCGATAAAGCATCCCATGTAACTTGAATTTGATATCTGTAAATCCTCACAGTTCCATTCTGGATTCAAGAGTCTTTGCAGAAGTTACAGTCTTGCACATCAAGTTATCAACTATACTGTTCTGTTTTTGAGAACTGCATCAAGATTTCACATTTTACAGTACATTACAATCTGCATTTCTTGGTGAAAATTAACCAGAAACTTGGCTATTTCATTGTATATGGATCTGTGTGTGTGTATGTATGCATGTACAGATAATATTTCATATGTATTGTACTTGAATATGCAAACAGACTCTGAACATGGTAAGTGCATTATTGTGACTATTTCTCAGCACAAATACTTTCAAATTGGTCTAGGACTAGAGGCGGCTGATAGGATTTGTTCGGATTCACATTAAAAGAAAATAATATGAATCCCATTTGAAAAAAGGATTCTGATAAGATTTGTTCGGGTCTATTTGTATTTTGGATTTAGTGTAAAATGTGCATATTCAAATATTGGATATGATCTATTTTGATCACCTTTTAAACAATCTGCATTTCCTTATTAATGTAAAATGAACTCAATAACAAGAATGTTAAGATCTAAAAAAAATAGTGACCCATTTGGTAGTTATCTTTACATTTATGTCAATGTTGAGGCTATGATCCTTTTGGGCCGCAATGCTTCACAAAAGCAAGATACAGTTCAATGCAGGGATGGATCAAAAGTAATTACAAACAAATTCAAATACATTTATTACATAATATTTAAATGATGTTTAATAATTGAGGGGCAAAACTGTCAAAGTAAAAGCAATTGCCATTTTATTTTATTTTATTTTATGCGGTAGTTCTCCATTTTGTTTTTCTTCATAATTTCTCCTAGATTCACATGTATAGTAATTATATTGGGGCTATTATTAATAATAGGATAATCCATGTTAAAAACAGCTAGTAAAATTCATTGAGATGGTGAAGCAGCTCAACTAACTTTGAAAGCAAATCAAGTGAGGCCTCAATTGTTTTACTTCATATAAGTGTCTACTTTTAATATTCGAGATTTGATCAGTAACATTATGTTGTGTCATGTCATTATTCATCACTTGTGTTCATATATTAAAAAATATTAGTAATTTTCAAAATATTATAAATTTTTTGTTCGCTCAAAAGTTTGACATTTTCTACTTTACTGACTTATCGTGAGCAGAATTAGGAATTTTTTTATTAATTGAGCTACACAATAAGGGTTAGCTCTCTTCTATAAACCTAAATAACTCATCCCATACCACAGCAGGAAGACTCGAACTCGAGCCCTCATATAAAATTTGAAGCGTTTATACCACTTGATCCAACTTAATTTTATAGAATTAAGATAATTCCTACTAGCATAGAGAATATATTGTTTTTCATAATGCAATATCAAACATTATACTTTATAATATGCATTAAATAGGTTAAACATTTTAAACATCGAGATCAAAGACATTAAATTCGTTAATGTGATCACATTTTGAGTTGTTACTTCTTGTAAGACTTGGTGTCGATAAAAATTACCTCATTACAACATCATTACGAAGCAAAATTTCTAGCAAATAATTTTTACTTTTAACTTTTCTGGCGCGAGAAGAGTTGAATAGGGTTCCCAGACAGACACTTCCATTTGCCATCACTTACCTCCATACTACTCATAGACATTAAAAATTCATAAAATTACAATTGATTTGATTCAATACTTAAATTTGTAATTTTTTGTGTTTAAACCATGAGGTTTTAGAGCAGGCCCGCAAATTCGCGGTTGACACTATTAAATCGTTTTATTATACATACCACTAAATTTTAATGCAACTGCATTTTCTGATACTCGATTGACCCACTTAATGTTTTATTATTATTTTTTATGATACTTAAATTTGTATTTATAATTCCAAAATAAACATTATAATTGCAAAATTTGGATATTGTTATTTGATGCAGACATGGCAGCATCTAAACCTTACAATTCCTCATAGAAAGCTCCAAAAAAGAGAGAAAAAAATGGTACTTTCTAGAATCGATCTCATTTTCCATTAAACCCTTCACAAGGGTTTTATATATATATATAACCTTGAATTACACTTCATTTCTGTTCTCTCTCTCCTCAAAGAGATAAAGTTCCTTCAAAACCTTCACAAACTCTGCTTCCATGGCTCCTGTTCTCAGCAGAAGCTTGGCCGCTGCTTCTCTCGCCGCCGTTCCCTCTTCTTCTCGCCGTTTATCCGCCAGAAACGCCCATAAAGTCTCCAACTTGAAGAGCGCTTTCGTGCCCCGTAATGGGATGAGCAATGGGTTTTCTTGTTCTGGCCTCAAGTGGAAGCTTGAGAAGAGGAACAATCGAGTTTCAGTGCGCTGCGAGGCTGCCGTGGCCGAGAAGGAGGAGGCCACTGAGGGATCCGAAGAAAAAATCGAGTTCCAGGCCGAGGTGTGTCTCGTAAAGTTTCGATTTTTATGTTTTTTTATTGGTTTAGTTTAGTTTTATGAATCTGCTTTGAGTTTAGTGTGTGTTACTTTTGTTTTGCTGTGGCGGATATTTCAATGATTTTGGTGGTTAATGGGTTAATTTTAGTTATTGTGAAATTGGGAAGTTTTATTGTTAACGTATTGAATCTTTTCAGTGGTCAAATTTGATTACATGGTATTGAAAATTGAGGAAATGGAACTGGTTGCAGGTGAGCCGTCTCTTGGATTTGATTGTTCACAGTTTGTACAGTCACAAGGAGGTGTTTCTTAGAGAGCTTGTGAGGTCAGTGTATTTTTGTATCTTTTCTTTAGGTGCAACTCCTTTATGATTTTAGACACTAGAGCTGCCAATTCAGGTCTTTACAAGTGACTTGACATGAATAGGACCCCAAATAAGCCTGTCTGGACTCTTAAATTTGTTATCCTCTTTTGTTTGTTTTGAGCCCCAAAACACGCAGTTGTGTTGTGACGCACAACACTCCCACTTAGGTGTTCTAGTCGTAAATTAACTATAATCAGCTTTTGAGTTAATATGGTCACGTTAAATTTGTAATATTTAATAATGTTGGGGAGTGTAGTACCAAAAGTGTTGTTCTTGTCTTACAAAACATGTTAGGTTGTGTTGTGCTAATCATGTTGCGTCAAACGGGCCCATTTAGTTAAACTTGTTGGCCTCATGTTGGACCCTATCACACATTGTCAACCTTCAGCACGACATGAACTCAACACACACTGGATTGCCACCATTACTTGATAACTTGTTTGGTTATCACTTATATGGATTACTACTAGGCCTCCTTTATTCTGCTCAATCATTGTTGTATTATCTCACTTCATTGAATACTAGTTGTAAGATGTGTGTAAACATTTCTTTGGGGTCTCTTTATGAATTATTAATGTTGACTTCTCTTTGGAGGAATTGTTTTGTGTGTTGACTTGGTTTGTTCATGTGTTTCAGTAATGCTAGTGATGCGCTAGATAAGCTGAGATTCTTAAGTGTGACTGAGCCCTCTCTTCTTGGAGATGCCGGAGACCTGGAGATACGTATCAAACCAGATCCAGACAATGGGACTATCACTATAACGTATGGTGAAAAACATGTTTACCGTGTTCTTGTTTTATTTCACAGCAGAAATGTAACTGGAGTTACTTGAATCTGCAGAGATACTGGCGTTGGGATGACCAAAGAAGAGCTTGTTGACTGTCTTGGTACTATTGCTCAGAGTGGCACATCAAGATTCTTGAAGGCTTTGAAGGTTTATGTCATTTTTTGATGCATTAGTTAGCCCTTTCCCTTATTACATTTTATACAACATTTAACCTTACTATTTAAACCTTATTCTATTTTAGGAAAATAAAGATCTTGGACAAGACAACAGTTTGATCGGACAATTTGGTGTTGGATTCTATTCGGCTTTCCTTGTTGCTGAAAGGGTACATTGTTCATCATTGAACTACTTATGTATTATTTTCTTAGATCTGTGTTTTCAGTTGAAGTTATAGACTCAGATGTTGTGAACCGGTCTTGATTATATATACCTTATATGTGGCTAGATTGTTGTGACCACAAAGAGCCCCAGGTCAGATAAGCAATATGTGTGGGAATCTGAAGCTGATAGCAGCTCCTATGTGATTAGGGAGGAAACTGATCCAGAAAAGATCCTACGTCGTGGAACACAAATCACTCTCTATTTAAGGGTATTGCATCTCTTACTTGGCTACTTTGGATGCCTTTTGTTTAAATGAAACTCTCTAATAGAAAGAATAGGTCCTTTTGTTTGGTTTTACTGTTTTAGTTACTTTGGTTTATTTCGGTCAGTGTGTTGAATGATTTCTTGGATTTTGTTGCTCCAAGAAATTCATAACAACCCTAACATTCTATTACTTTCTTGCAGCCGGATGACAAGTTTGAGTTTACAGATCCGTCTAGAATTCAGGGTTTGGTGAAGAATTATTCACAGTTTGTCTCCTTCCCCATCTATACATGGCAAGAAAAAACGAGGACTGTAGAGGTGAGGATGCATCTTCTTGTTATGCACAAACTTTGTATGCTTGGTCTCCTTTTCATGTCACTTGTATTGTAGGGGGTTTGCTGTTTACTTTCTTCACTTGATGCCAAAAGCTGATGTATCATTGAAAAAATAAAATAACAGCTATTTATTGTTCGCTTCTAAATTGTGATTTGAACAGGTGGAGGAGGACGTAGAACCAAAAGAAGGTGAAGAGCCGAAGCCAGAGGTATTAGACAGTGCGTGTGTGTAGGCATTGTTGTTTTAGTGTCAGTATCACATTTAACTCTGTCAATTTTTACTTGTAGGGTAACAAAAAGAAGACAACTAAAAGTGAGAAATATTGGGATTGGGAGCTCGCCAATGAGACAAAACCAATTTGGGTGAGTTTTACCAACTCTTTTAGGGCATTATGTGTTCAACTTTCAGATTGATTTCTGCCGATTTTTGTGAACTTGTTACATCTCAATTTTTTTTTAAATTTTTTTTCTATTCTAGATGCGTTCTCCGAAAGAAGTTAAAAAAGAGGAATATGAAGAATTCTACAAGAAGACTTTTAATGAGTTTTTGGATCCACTGGCTCATGTTCACTTCACGACTGAGGTTTTTTTTTTTTTTTTTTTTTTTGTATTTGTTTTTTTTTTTTTTTTTTTTGGGAGTTATCATTTCATGCGTGGAAATATATATGTATTGATGTGTTTAGTTTTTTTTTTTTTTTTTTTTTTTTGTGA
Source organism: Pelargonium citronellum (assembly GCA_036897665.1). Classification (NCBI taxonomy): domain Eukaryota; kingdom Viridiplantae; phylum Streptophyta; class Magnoliopsida; order Geraniales; family Geraniaceae; genus Pelargonium; species Pelargonium citronellum. The sequence continues at coordinate 7,538 of JAYMSZ010000643.1, forward strand.
ATTGTGTTTGTATCGTTGTATTTGCAGAAGTTTTAACTTTGAGCATTTCGCAGGGTGAGGTGGAGTTCAGAAGTGTTCTGTACATCCCAGGAATGGGGCCTCTTAAAAGTGAGGATATTATGAATCCCAAGACAAAGAACATACGGTTGTATGTGAAGCGTGTGTTTATTTCTGATGATTTTGATGGTGAACTGGTAAGTGCTGCCCTTAAAACCATTTGACCAATTACGGCATGATAATATAGATTTGAAGAAAAGTACCACCATAACCAAACAGTTTAAATGTTTAGATTCACTAGTTCATTACTATTTACTAGACTTTAAATGGAAAAGTTGCATCAAAACAGGATTGTTTGTTTTTTTGGGTGTGATTTCTGATGTTCTCCTAAATTAGTATTAGACATTTAAATTTACTTGTACATTTGAATCTATGTATTATTTCGTATTTATAAAGAGTATAAACATATGTGCATTGAGTATCAAGTTCCTTGTGTAAAATTTGTGTGTTATATTTGCAGTTCCCTCGGTACTTGAGCTTTGTGAAAGGTGTGGTGGACTCAGATGACCTTCCTCTTAACGTCTCTCGAGAGATCTTGCAAGAAAGCCGTATTGTAAGATTTGAACTTGCCTATACTGCTTTAGTGTTCACTTCAAGTCAAAGCATACATCCTCAAGGACTCTAGAGAATTATCTAATATTTGGAATACTTGTTTTTGTTTCTATGGCGTGCAGGTTCGGATAATGAGAAAGAGACTTGTCAGGAAAACGTTTGACATGATTCAAGATATTGCAGAAAGTGAAAATAAAGAGGTATATGGAAATCATGTATCGATTTATTTATTTATTATTGTTTTAGTGGAGATGAGCAAATAAGAATGCATCATGAATATGATTGATTTGATTCCAGGATTACAAAAAGTTTTGGGAGAACTTTGGCCGGTTTGTTAAGCTTGGGTGCATTGAAGATCAAGCAAACCACAAGCGCATAACATCTCTGTTACGTTTCCACACGTCAAAAAGTGGGGATGACTTGTCAAGCTTAGATGATTATGTCGACAACATGGGAGAAAATCAGAAGGCCATATATTATTTGGCATCTGACAGCTTGAAAAGTGCCAGCACAGCTCCATTTGTGGAGAAATTGCTTCAAAAAGATATTGAGGTCCGTGCTCTCTGCCAGTTATTGACGAGAGATTTTCATTACATATATATTCCTTGCTGTTTTGGTTTCTGATCAATGTAGTTTCTTTGTTTAGGTACTGTACTTGATTGAACCTATCGATGAAATGGCAGTCTCTAGCCTTCAGACTTACAAGGAAAAGAAGTTTGTTGATATAAGCAAGGAAGATTTGGATCTAGGTTAGTTCTCGACATTCTACAATTTTTTCTGAGCTTGGTATTAGTATTTGTGAGGGAAACATGTTTCTAATCCTGGACCGTCAATTTTTCTATTATTAACCATAGGAAGATTTTTATGTAAAAATCTCCAAACCTTTTCAGATTCTGATGCTAGGATTTGTATTTTTCTCTCTTAATTTCTCGGACTTTCTTATCATGCTAATTTAGCTAGCTTTTATTCTTGTTTTTCTTCCTCATCACAGATCATTTTTGTTATGAATTTTGCATTAGCATGAACAACTCGCCTTGAACTATAGTGTGCAAAAGAAATAGTAATTTTCCAAAAGAAGTGGTTTTCAGCTCCAGAATTTGGAAAGTTTTGAATGCTTTAATTCTACATATTCATAGTGTGTAAACTAAAATATAAAAAAAAATCAGGATAGAGACTCATTTTATAAAAGCTATATTCTGGAGGATACAAAAGTATTTAACTCTATTTTTCGTATTCTTTTCTCTGACACGAATTGTTGTACCAGGCGAAGAGGATGAGGAGAAAGACGTGAAGGGTAGGCAAGAATACATTCTTCTCTGCGATTGGATGAAGCAAAAACTTGGTGAAAAGGTGGCGAAGGTCCAAATCTCCAAACGTCTCAGCTCATCTCCTTGCGTGCTCGTTTCTGGAAAGTTCGGATGGTCTGCGAATATGGAAAGGTCAGTTAAATTACTCTTTCTCAGTGCTTGAAATGCTAGTGCATGCGCTCGTGAACCTTTTTCTCATTACCGCCTCGTGTTTTTCTCTTCTGAAGATTAATGAAAGCTCAGGCTCTTGAAGATGCTCAGAATATGTCCTTCATGCGGGGAAGGAAGATTCTGGAGATCAATCCAGACCATCCCATCATAAAAGACCTAAATGTAAGTAAACGAGAAGTCTCAGATCATGTCATGGACATAATGATGGCTGATTGATTGTTTTATGTTGCTTCACTTACAGGCTGCATGCAAGAATGCACCTGATAGCGACGAGGCCAAGAGAGCTGTTGATCTATTATTCGATACAGCATTGGTAGCTAGTGGCTTTACTGTAAGTACAAACCACCCATCTTCCTATTTTTGTTAGTTTTTTTTTCGCACTCTCTAAACTGCTCAAAAATGCAAGTTTTAGCCCTTGGACTGGTTAAAAGTGTTGTTTAGTGAGAATTATAGACATGTGAAATGACATTTTGCCCTTCAGTTTTATGTTGTTCGGATGGGTGTCAGTTATGCTTACTTTGTTCTTATGGTACAGCCCGAGACTCCGACTGAGTTGGGGAACAGGATATACGAGATGATGGAAATGGCTCTGGGAGGAAGATGGGGAAGAGTGGAAAGTGACGGGGAAGATGCTGCAGAGGAGAATAATGCGGCCACCACCACAGAATCTGACACGACGACCACCACCACCACCACCACCGTTGAAGCTGAGACAGAGGTGGTTGAGCCATCTGAAGTCAGAACAGAGACTGATCCTTGGAGTGATTAAACAAACTCGAAACTTATAGACACAATTTGGGTATTGGTTGATTAATAAAACTATGCCCTCTAGGAAATAGAGAGAGAGAGATTGTTACTGTTACTTCTTGGTCACGTAAACAAAATTCATGATATGGTTTGAAAATTTTGTACCATTTTTATTCTTGAAGCAGACTTTGATATTTAGATGATTACATAAACCTGTGTTCTCACTATTTTGCATATCATCAACTGGTGCGGACATTTGTTTTGCACTTTAAGTCTACTTTTGTTCCGAGTTTAGTCACAGTTAGGCTCCCCACCTCTCTTGTTCACACGTTATTTATGGATATACACCTTGGCAAATTCTTAATTTGTTCGAGACTTGGTCATAGTTAAGACTATTCACCTTTTCTTGTGGGTGTATTTGGTAGGGATCAAATCCGGGAGTTCTTTTCTACATATTCAGTCACATAGACGATTGAGTCACAACTCTCATTTTAGGTTTGAATCAACACAAACCTGAAACTTATTCACAATTAAAGGCTATTAGTGATACAAGCTTTATGTCAACTTAACAAGAACATATGTAGTCAATTTTGTCTTGTATTCTTGTCAAGTTTATGCGGTTTAGCAGATAATATATTTGGCCGGCAAATGCTACGGACACACAAATCTATTTTAAACCCTATTCTTGTGATTAGCACATTTGTCCAACAATGTAGTCATTTCTTGCACCCAAATCTTTTTCCCTATCTCTGTCTTGATTGGTATCTTTTGACCGTTTTCTGCAAGTTTTCGGATCTCAAGTGCTTGTTTTTAGCAGTTGTGTTTTAGGCTCTTTAAAATGTTACTTCAACGGATGTATCAGCAGCACAGTTTAGGGCGGCTAATCTTGTTAATGACTGCATTAGGTTCTTTTATATGACAATAGAGATCTAAAGTTCAGGCCATTGCAAGAAAATGGCTTCCTTTTCCATGGATGATTTCATTGGCAATGGAGCTCTCAGGGAATTGCTTCAAACACTGATAGATGAAGGTTGGGAAGATGTACCCACCTTGAAGATCATGAATTCAGAAGACATGGCATCAATAAACATGACACAACAGCAGAAGGTTTACTTTGTCATCTAATTATCACAAATCTTTTTCAAGAATTCGCCATTCAATTTTATGACCAACTGTTCTTTTGCTACTTAGGATGCATTGGAGATCAGATCATACCTGCACGATCGAGCTCTGATGCAATATGGAGACCGGCTAGAGGCCTCCGGGAAGTCCCTTCCCGAGCTTCTGAACTTGAGCAGTGGAGATCTTGCCTCGCTGTTCGCTATGAAGAGAGGTCACATAGCGCGATTCATGGACCGAACCACAGCTTGTGCAGCTCCTTTTCCCAAACCTGTCCCTGCAAGGAATAGAAGCAGGTTGGTATCAAGAAACAACAGCATTTACACCAGCACAATGTCTGTGAACTCAATAAAGATGTCGAGCATGCCACGAGGTTTTGCGATGGGTGAGAGATCGTTGGAGCAATCAATGTCGGATCTCAAGATCAAAGAAGGGTACGTCTTTAAAGGAATTGTTGCTGCAGAGGCTGCTGAGCCTAGATTGTGTGGTTGCATACAACCTCCTTCCATAGTTGAGACTGTTGCTCCATATTCTGCTATTGAAAACATTTCAATTCAGAAACTCACTCCAGAGTACAAGATTGGAATGGAACAGTTGGTGACGACCAAGACGCCTCCAATGAAAGCCTCGGATCTATGGCGCCACAAACCAGCTATTCTACTATGCATCCGGCGTCCTGGGTAAATTCCTATACTTTGCATCTTGTCTTACATAAAACTGGCAATTTGTGTTGACGTGTCGTGTCAGAGGTTAAATATGTGCTATAGGGATCACCACAAACATAATACGATTACAAATATACTGAGCTCAAACATGCTTAAACTCAAATTGTCAGCTCTAGTCTTATAGTTACCAAAGAGTGCTAATGATAAAACCAATCTAATGTAAGATCTTGACTGATATGGAAGAACAGGTGCATAATGTGCAGAGCTGAAGCTCATCAGCTGTACGCGAAAAAGCCCTTATTCGATGCAATGGGAATTAAACTCTATGCAGTTCTTCACCAGTACATAGAGTCAGAGGTATTATTAACAAACACTCTTCAACAATTATGCTCTAAACTTTGTTTAACATGTTATGCTAAATATGTATCAGATAAAAGACTTTTGGCCAAGGTACTGGGGAGGCGTTGTGATCTTTGATCAACGAATGGAGTTCTTCAGAGCTCTGGGAGGTGGGAAGCTACTCAAGGACAAGTTCCTATCGGGATTTGTCCTCAATCCTCGAGCAATTGCAAATTACAAGCGCGCAAAAGCTATGGGGCTCGAGCAGAACTTCAAAGGAGAAGGTGAAATCAAAGGAGGACTTTTCATAGTAGGAAGTGGAAAGAGTGGCATTGCTTACCAGTTTATTGAGAGGAACTTTGGTGATTGGGCACCTTCAGCTGAAGTCATTGAGATCTGCTCTCAGATTCAGGTCCTAACTCTTCATAACAGCTCTTCTTCGATTTGAAGTTTTCGTGTAGTCAGCCTTTTTTTTCTCTGACCTGTCACAGAATCAACATCGCGATCAAGGGGAGTCCATAATCAAGTCATCAATGGATTTTTGAATGGAAGTTCGTGTACGTGTTTCAATACCTTTATTTATTATGATTCTTTTGTCACAAATGTAGTTTGAAATGACTTGTTTTCACAAACATTCTTGCATATCTGATATGATAGGATCTTTACGGATAGTACATTCTCATTCTTGTGATCAAGAAAACTGCGAAAAATGAAAGACTTTTATGCAATAATGAACAACAGTCTTTGTAATTGGAATTTGGTGTTTCAAGAAAAGAGTTTTCACTGAAGCAAATGATCGAACACTTTGCATTCATTGCACAAAACTCTCTAGTTCTGTATATGCATTGATAAAGATGGTTTGATGAGAAAATTTCCGGACCCACGAAGCTATTTTGATCCATGGAAATGGAGCTTCTTCTTATCTTGAACATGGAACTAGTAATGGTTAGAGCCTTAGAGAACTGGTGCATGGTTTTCAAGATACAATAATTTGGCGGCAAAAGAAGCTTTCAATGAAACAGAATGGAGCAAGTTTAGTTAGTTGGGTTTTTCTGGATATTGGATTGTATGCCCATTTTACAAATGGGTCTATTCTGGTGCACCCGAATCCATTTTAATGGAGCTCCATTTCATGGAACTCTAATCCGATTTAAGTTGGAACAACCTCGTATTTAGAGTTGGAAAAAAACGCAAGTATGTTAATCAGACCACTTTCATATCATACACTTCGGTAAATTATAATTCAGAATTATTTTAGATAACGAGGAACCTCAGCCAACTTATTAATGATCAGGACACAAGAATTGGATCTAGACGGATTCTTTGGCGCCCAGATTAATTTGACTTAAATGCTGAAATAAAATTTGGTACTGGAATTGAATTTTGATCTTGACTGAGATTGGAATGGATCTAAGTTTCTGCAACTTGAACTGCAACAGACTGTTGCCAACCTGTTTCAATGTGAAACAAAGATCAAGAATCAAACATTTTGTTCCTTTAGTCGTAACCTCTACGACATCATTTCTCAAAAATCAAGATTTCAGAAATCTTGGACACAGATCTTTCTTGTTACAAACACATAAATTCATAAGATACTCAACTAGAATCTTAATAAATTAAAACCAGACAGCAAAGGATAAGAGACCCATATTCATTATCTCCCCAACAACCATGTTGGTCTTGTCTCTTTCCTACCAGAAGATTTTTAAAAACACTGTTGATTTGGTCCTACACCAAATAATAGCACACACTCCAATATCTCAAAATTGGGAATATAGTTCCCATTCTGATTCTTGATTATCATTTTCGAACAAAAATTATAATCCAAACGCTACCATTTGTTTCAAACACATGCAGCTTTTTTTCCAATGGGCAATAACATCGCCAATTCGCCATATAGGGTTTGTTTCAACTTCTCATTGATATGTTCTTGCAAGTTATACACAAACAGCTCATATTCAACACATGCAGCTCATATAGGGTTCTTCTCAACTTCTCATTGCTATGTTCTTGCAAGTTATACATAAATAGCTCACATTGGTATGAGATGTGAGCTTCTCTCTTTAAACCTATACGTCATTTCGATTAGAAGAGTATCAATCTATACATTCTTGGACTCTCTGGGAGTTGCTATTATTTAACGAGCAGCTCTATCCTCTCAAAAGGATGTTTCAGATCTTTTAGTGAAGTCTCCTACCGCATGATATGGCTAAAAATGATTACCTGAAATGATTGCATGGGCACATAGGAGGAGCCGCTGTGAATGCTTTGTGGGGGAGAAACTAAACAAAATCACTAAAGCTCAACTTTCATTTGGCCTGGTGTCGAGGACTCTGCAAATGCAATAGAGGAACTTTGTGGTTAGTTCGATATACTATGGGAGTCACTTGTTTGAGAAATCAAGAATCATACATACCGTTTACCTCTTGGCTAGGAAGAGGCGTGCTGGTTCCGTAGTTCATTTGGACAACATTGTGGAGCTCATCCTCCCACATATTGGGTAGCTGCAGCCAAATTTTTAAGACGATGTTTAGATCGACATTTATAGAAAGAGGGAAATCCGTTGGCGTTAAAAGTTGTGAGGGTTCAAATCCACGGGAGGCAACACATAACACGGAATAGTAGAAAGGTCAAATCAGTATATCATTTATCTTAAGATAAAAGTGGAGGCTTGTTCAGAATCATCAATGCCACTTGCACCGAAACAAACTAAATGAGTTCAATAAAAACAGGATAGAACCATGGTTACCTGACTAGGCTCTTTAAACCCTCCAGAAATGGGCGTTAACTGGGGATTAATGTTTCTCCGCTGTACATTAGAAGAACCGCCCATTCCAGCAATACCGGCTTGAATTAGTCCAGGTGGAGCTTGATGTAATGGAGAAAAAGCCATGGGCATATCTGGTGTATAACCAAGTGAAGAAGGTCCAGCTCTTGATTGAAGGATCTGTGCGTAAAAAAGGAAGAATAATAAGATGCAGAACATATTTTGGTGGATCGGAATAGCCACATACAAATAACGATGCATCACATTTTCGAAAATATCACTCACATCTTTTGCTAAGAGCCCTTCAAAGTTAAAATCCAACCGGGGATTTACTGTTGAGAGTTTCATCGACAAAAACTGAAAACAAAAATGGAGAAACAGTGTTACACATATGGACATTGGACAATAAGTATTCCTCAAAGATTCAGATAAGTCTAATCCATGAAAACTCTATAAGCTATCATTGAACTTAATCTGTGTTCACCTTAACTTTTGTTAGATAGCCAAAGATCATTTTGGTCAATTTTCAATAGTTAAGGCTTAGAAGGACCATTTCGGCATAAAATTAATTTAGGGACCAAATTGGTCGGGTCCTGATAATTCAAGAACTATCTCAATAGTTTTTCCTCAAATATAGGAGGCTATTTACTTGGATGAACAAGAAATCACCATGCTAGAAGAATATTACTCCCATACCTCAACCTGCCGTTGCAGCGATTGTACATAGTTGATGATTTCATCCAGCATTACTGCCTTGCCAGTAACCTGCATAAACCAACCATTTTCTATAATCTACTACAATAACAAATCGTAAAGTTACGAAGAAGATTATATTCAATAACATCCTCTAAGGTAATAATTCTAACAACCAACCTTGTTGCAACCAGGTACGAGGTCTTGAAGAAACTTCATCCTTTCACTAATCTTTTCCCTCCGTACCTGAGGCCAAAATATGTATTACTTTCAACCCAAACTTCAAAATTTTGATTCAATTGAACTTTAACTTTCAAGTTGAAAATCGTACTCTCTCAGCAAGACTATGGCTATTTGTTGCCTGGCCTCTTCTAGCTCTAACATGAATATATTCATCTTTTGGTGAATCCGATGCTTGAGGCCCCTGTTTACCCTGCTTTCCCGTAGTTCTATTGGTAGCTGAAGTTGGGTTTTGGTGACCCGTTTGAGGAATTTCGGTCTTGTCCTTTGCAGAATCACCAGGTTGTGCGGCTTCTTTAATTTGATCAAGCTCGGGATCCTGAAATAGAACATTAGAAGTGTGGATAAGAAATAAATAAAGCATAGTAACAGACTCAAGGATCAAGAATACACAGTTAATGGTATCTACCTGTCCACTTCTTTTCCGCTTCTTCAAGCCAATTTTTGTAGTAGACTGTTCCTTGCTAGCACCCTCCAACATTGCTGGCTCATCTTGACCGCCTCCACCACTAAACTCAGCTTCATCAGACTCGTTACCCGACCCATCAACCCCTTGTTTTGGGTCCTCGTGAGACTTTACTTGGCTCTCGCTTCTTATCTCATTCTTCAGAGGACTCCCCTCAGTTGCTCCTTGTTCAAGAGATACTGATACATCTCTCGAAGCTTCTTTCACATTCACCCCATTCGAAGGTACTGATTTCAACCCGTTTCCTTTACAAACCTCTTGCTGTCCTGGTATCATCCCTCCACCTCGGGAATAAAGAGCCATAGAGTCAGGAACACAAAACGGGTTCACTGCATCACTAAAATTCCCACCGTTGAAGCTCGAGAACCTGGCAGCACGCTCAATGAATCCGGAATCAGCTGGAAAATGAGATAGGCCCTGAGGGAGCATCCCGGGTGCATTTGGCAAGAAAATGCCCCCTTTCAGCATTGAATTCGGTGGGTTCCAAACCATATCAACAGTTCTATCAATAACACTCCTCAAAGAGCCAGGACCACCTCTTCTGATTCCCAGTGTGCTCGAAGGACTTGCATTGTATTGAGCATTAATGTCGCAATAACCCAAGTTCTGTAAATTGGTGGGGTGGTCCCAAAGGGTTGGGCTATAGGAGTCCGCCATTGAACTAGAGGAACACGAAGAAGAACTCATTGGATTGCCTGAGGGAACCACACCCATTGTCACATTCGAGAGATTGGCGGAGCTAAATCGCCAATCCGATGACATATTAGGTGAATGGTAGTTCATGGGGTCCTCATTTGTCCACTTTTCCACCTCATTTTTTCCCTTCTCACCCATATCCATCTCTTCTTGATCAGCCAAAGTAGCCAAAAACCAGATACTTTCACTTATGACTGATTTTGAACAAACAAACCAACCCAAAATCTATTGAAACAATCTGACCAAACCCTAACTGCTCAAGAAGATAGACCAGAGAGCAAGAACCAGAAATAGGGGGAAAACAAACTATTCAATCTCCAAACTAATATACATATACAAATAAGCTTAAACCAAAACCCACAAATAAAGAACACTGTGTAAATCCTATGAAACAGAAGAATCAAACTAGAAAATAGTAAATACCGACTTCAATAAGTGAGCCAAAAGCCCCAAAAACACCAAAGATCATACAGACAAGTTCACAAGAGACCATTCCAAAGCCCTCCAAAGACCAAAGATTCAGGGAAGAGGAAAAGAGCAGTGTGTTCAATGGGAAGAAAAAAGAAAAGGGTTTTATGGAGAGGCAGTCAATTAAGCAAAGAACATTGATTTCAGCACAATAAATAAACCCATTCAAAACCCTAGTCAGAGAACAGAACCAGCTCTGAAGCAGAAACTAAAAGTGGCAGGAGAAAGATACCCATTTCAGATTCTGTGCTACTTTTAGCTCTCTGCCCTCCATTCAAGCTTTTTACTCAAAACCCTTTATTCAATTTGGTTCCTTTTTCTTGTGGGCTGTTCAAAACAACAACAACAACAACCCCTCAGTGAGTGAATGAGTGGCTCCTCAAGCTTTCTTTCCCTCGGTGACATG
>JAYMSZ010000644.1:0-18226 GCA_036897665.1 Pelargonium citronellum
TTTTTTATTAGTTCTAACCCCTGTACTTTTCATTTTTTTAATTTGGTCCAAAGCTGACGTGGAAGGGTGATGTGGCATATTTGCTAACGTGGAGGTAAGTGACCTACACTAGCAGGTCATTTGGATCAAGTCCAAAATTTTAAAAAGTACATGGGCCAGACAAACTAAAAAAACTACTCGAGGGCCAACTTCATAGTTTCAATAAATACAGGTATTATGGTGACGATTTACCTAATATCAAAATATAATCCGAAAATAGATATCAAACCATGATCCATATGGACAGTTGCGTTGAAAAGTTAACGTAAGACAAAAAGACTAGAGGAAAAGAAAGCCACTTTAGTGAATTGCATGTTATGTGATTGTTGATTGTTGTCCCCAACAGAGCACTAGTGTCTAGTGGCTTCCATTACCATATGGTAATGGTCCTCAATTTTCCACCACATCAAGTGCCATTTGATTTCCATAAGGAGGAGATGGATAATAAATTAGATAGGTGGTCCATATAAAATATTGTTCATACTTCACAACATAAGAAGACATTTCTATTTGATAATCTCTTAAAATTAATGTCATTTTCTTTATATATTTTTTTTATCATAAAGCTAAAAATAAGTTAGTTAATTATAATTAATAGGACTAATAACGGATGAAAATTCACACATTAAATAAATAAATAACATAAGAATACATCACTAACAATCAAGGTCTCCACCTTGTCAGGTTACATTCAAATACAGCGCTTCTTGCCTCACTAGGACGCATACATGGCTTCTCGCCATAACACTAGGACATCACCCAAGGTATAGCATGTGCTAGTTCTTAGGACTTCTCATCCTACTCACGATGTTTGAAGGGTATGTAGAGGTCCCAAGGTTCACTCGACGTCCATAGACGACACGTCTGAGAGGCTAGGATTTTAGTTCACCATGAGCCTTATGATATATCCCACATTTTCACTGACCAATTACGCGTTGTCATGTCACCAACTTAATTTGCGAGTATAAATTTTCTCCCTAAATAGAGAAATTGGACTTTTCTACTCTTATTTTTTGCATTTTATTTGTTGTGTGGTGACTTTCTGGGAAGATTTTTATTCTCACGCTTAAAGGTGAATTTCAGTGCACCAACACAGATTTTCACTTAACGCATTTTCTGCGAAGATTCTTACTCTCACGCTCAAGGTGAATTTCAATGCATAAACACTCATGATTTTCACTTAAGGCGTGTGTTCTTTCATCTCGTGATTCTAGGTTGTAAGTATCGAAGCTCTAGATTTCAAGGACAACAATTTATGAAATTAATTTAAACTGTCAACTTGTTTATTAAATGAGTTGAATAACATGTCACGAACACAATTTGTTTATAAACGGATTAACACGACTAACATGTTTAAGAGTTGATAAATAATAAAAAAAACATGTTTAAGAAATTGGGTTCAAAATTACCTTACACTTTTTAAATAAATGAATTGATATATTAATCCGACAAGACTTGATATATTGACCAATTTAATTTATACGTCACTTTTTATATTTTTATTCTTGAATAAATTATTCATTTAATTATACGAATTTCTACGTATTGATATAGCGAAATTGGTGACCTTGAAATCACGCCACATCGATCACATGGTGTGTATTTGGAAATCCCAGAGGTAAACGTGCATGAGAAACATTAACAAGGCCACGTAGCATAGCATCTGGTCAACTACGTGTTTCCACCCCAAAATCTCCTTACTCTCCACCGCTACTCCGCCAGAAAGCAGGCATGGCCACTCACCCACCACATATATAAAACAACCCTCCTCCTTCCCCTACTTCCTTGGCTTCTCTGTAAATTGCTCCATATCTCCATAAAAATCATTCCTTTCACTGGACTTTCAACGGTTAATTAATGTGACTGGCTGGCCTCCCACTCCTAGAAATGTGGGTCTTTTGCGCGAAAAGAAATGCTTCACGTGATCTTTGTCTCCTGACGATTTCTGGGTTGGAGAGTATTTACTATCCTTTTTACCTCTTTTTGGTCTGATCGATCCAGTTTGGTTGCTCTGTTTCTTCATCGTCTTGGCTTAATGCGGAGTTGATTTTAAAATTAGGCGGTTTTGATTTTGAATTGATGGGTTGGGAAGAAGAAGAATGGGTCCAGTAGAAGGTGTGTTCCGCATGGAGGATCAAACTGACGAATCGTCTCTGAATCAGAACAATGCCGCCGGGAAGCCTCCGAGGAACCTCTCGGCTATGCGCCACTGCAACAGCTCCGCCTGGCTGGCCGCCATAGCTGAGTCGGTGAGTTCGGTGTGACTCGTTACCCACTATTTTAGTTTTTCTAGGTTTTCATAAATTTGATTCCTTTTTTGTTATGGATCTAGGAATCAGATATTGGAGCTGTTGCCTTCAAGAGTACTCCAGGAGGTGACAAATCTGAGTTTCAACCTGTGTTTCGTTCTGGGTGCTGCTCTGAGAAAGGACCCAAACAGTTCATGGAGGACGAGTATCTTTGTGTTGATGACCTTCGAAACCATCTTGGGTTTGCAAAATTTGCTTCTTCTGGAGCTTTTTATGGGGTCTGTAACTTGCTCTTTCTTGTAAATTGTGATTGAATTGAAGGTGTTGAATTAGGGTTGTGAGATATTTGTCTATTTGTTGTCCAGGTGTTTGATGGGCATGGGGGTGTTGATGCAGCAACATTCATCAAAAAGAACATCTTGAAATTTATTGTTGAAGATTCCCATTTCCCAACTGGAATTAAAAAGGCTCTTAGGAGTGCTTTTGTAAAAGCTGATCATGCATTTCATGACACTACCTCCCTTGATAATTCTTCTGGAACAACTGCTTTGACTGCCCTTATCATGGGAAGGTGATCAATTCTACTTCCCTACTACATTAGTCTATTGCTTTGGCATGATTAGCAATGGATAGTTCATATTTTAGAGCATTTCTTTCTTTGATGCATAATGTGTAAAGGACCGTTTGTGTGGTTGTTTGAGTGGATGTTAGAAATAGCTTTAGGATGGAATGGATAAGTGGTTTTGAGAATTTTTGTGTGATAATAGTGTTCGTCGAAATGTGAAGGGTGAGTCTGCTTGTATGTCATTGAGTGTGTCCATGGCATTAAGATGAGGGTAAGGAGACGAGAATGCACAGATGGATGTTTGGTTAACGCTAGGTAGAAACTTTTCAAGCAAAAGTTGGGTTTTGCTCCTATTAGTTTCCTAAGATGGTTCGGGCATTTGCAGTATCGATATGCAAAAGCCTTAATGTTCGAGGATAAGGAAACTTAATTCGATTTGGTAAAAACAAAACAAATAAGAAGCTGTTTTCTTTGATGTTCTTTTGTGTAAATACTCCATATTTATTAACTCCACGAGTTGTTAAAAGCTGTTTTCATGATGTATTTTGACAGTAAACATGGGAGTTTTCTGACCTATATATGTTGTCATTTGTTTGGTCTAGCAGGACCATGCTAATTGCTAATGCCGGAGATTCTCGAGCTGTATTGAGCAAACGAGGGAGAGCGCTTGAGCTGTCTAAAGACCACAAACCCAACTGCAGCTCGGAAAGACTAAGAATCGAGAAACTGGGTGGCGTCATCTATGATGGCTATCTCAACGGCCAACTATCAGTAGCGCGTGCTCTTGGAGACTGGCACATTAAGGGCTCTAAAGGCTCAAACTGTCCCTTAAGCTCAGAGCCAGAGTTGGAGGAGCTTATCCTGACAGAGGAAGATGAGTTTTTAGTAATGGGATGCGATGGCCTGTGGGATGTGATGAGTAGCCAGTGCGCGGTTACAATGGTGAGGAAGGCACTCATGTCGCATAATGACCCCGAGAAGTGCTCGGGGGAGCTTGTTAAGGAGGCACTCAAGCGTAACTCGTGTGACAACCTGACAGTGGTAGTGGTCTGTTTCGCACCGGATCCGCCTCCTCGGATAGAAATTCCAAGAAATCAGAGGAGAAGAAGCATATCAGCAGAAGGGCTGGATCTTCTCAAGGGTGTTCTGGATAACAACAACATATGACTCAACAATCATTAGCTACATCATTGTATAGTCCAAATTACCTGCAGTGCAGAGGTGGGGGATGTTCCCTAACCTGTAAATTGCTGCAGCTAGCCATGGATTATATATATTTTAAAACAAACATCCTGTACATGTCAACTTTAGTATTGGTTTGAATTTGGACTGATAATCATGCAATGCTTTGCAGTGTGTCACTTAGTTGTGACAATTCAAAACATGAAAAAAAACTAATCATGCAATGATTTGCAGTCTATGGTTGTGTAAGATTATTCTGCTAACATCTACCTGCTGCTTGATTCGGATGGTATATGTGTTGCATATGTTTCCCTCTTGGGATTTATGCAGTTTTCAGCTTCTATATGTTTTGTCCTTACTTATTTGTCTTTTTGTGATTTATTTATGAAAATATTTTGGTTTAGATAGAAAAGTGCACATAAATTATGTGTCAACATACCGGTGTAGAAGGGTGGAAAATAGGATACCAATTTATCCCACCTCAATAATTTGTGGCATGTTGTGAAATTAACTAGGTTGATTCGCCGAAAAGTACTAATTTCACAAAGCACACACGAATATTTATATGGTTTGGCAGTTAGCTTACATCCATGAGCTGCACTTTACTTTTCTTATTTGATTTTTCAATAACCGGAGTACAACAAAACTCCAACCCTAAACAATGATCTATGTTAATCTTTCCAGAATTTTCACACAAATTGAGATTGACGATGACATCACTCTTTGTATATGTTTCACTGGTTTCTGGCTCACTCGCTTCTAGTGTTTTACCCATTACATTGTATTTGTACGACAATTTCCTACTGCAATTTCAGATTGTCTTGATTATTCTCTGTGGAGGAACGGATGATTCCGGGATAATAGGGACTCAAGCCTCCTCCAACCCTGACCTAATCCACAAAGACCCGACTCTAGTGCTTTGCCCCCTTGGTGCCCGTAAGTTGTTGCCAAAAGCCCTAACATGTCTCGGATTAATCTAAGCGAGGAAATGAGCACATCTCTTCTCCATGTGTCCAATTCGCCCGCAGAAGAAGCAGAATGTTGGAAGCTTTTCATATTGGAACGTGATCGGGAAGCTCCCAACGTCCTCAAATATTAAAGTTGTCTTCTTCCGAAGTGTGTTCCTTATGTCGAAGTTGATCTTGAATCTCACGTAGTTGTTCCAACTTCCCTTGTAGTTCAAAGGATCATCCTCGATGAATTGACCTATTGTGTTACCAAGATCCGAGCAAACTTTATCCAAGATATAACCATATGGGATGCCGCTTGCTTGTACCCATATACCCAGCTTCCATAGCTCAACCGAGTAAGGGCGTTCCCCAATCTCCAAACGTTTCAAAATAAGTGCGTGACCATTATACACCCATGACCCTCCTCCCTCAACCTTGCGTGCATCCTCCTCGTCATAAAATTCAAATAAGAACCTCCTCCACCGGTTCCTAAATACTTTCACCCCCATAGTTGGACGCCATATATACGCCATCATCTGCTTCATGTTTTGAAAGTTAATGAATGCATCTGTAGCGAAACGACCCACAAAGGTAATTACATTTGAAGTCTGCTGAGGGGCTGGAAGTTGTTGACGACCATGATCAATTACCAGCTCTTGTTCGTCCTCCAACACCATGGTTTCGATGTTCCTTGCTAACAGAGACCAGAAAACAGAGAAGCAGCAATAAGAGACCGGAATGTCCGTGACTTTAAGAAGAAAACCACATAAAACCTAAAACCCTAATACTTGAGTAGCAAGTTAATTACTCATTTAAAACCATAAAATTGTTAAGGGTGTGACCTATTCAAAGTTTAAGTTGATTGGGTCCCCTCTATTTTAGTTAAATTTGAATACTTATTATTAATACAAGGGTGTTACCGAAAATTGTTAAAAACAAATCACTTTCATTAAGTAAGTATGGAATCAATTTCAAGTTTTGTATATGAAAAAACACTGAAAGAGTTACCCCATTTTATTTGGTGAATGTTTCCGACACGAGTAAAAATTATCATGTGTATAATTAAACGGTTTAAAGGTATCAAAAGTGATTAATTGCATGTCATCTAAGGAAACCTTAATGAATGGAACAGCTTGATGAGTTGGAGGAAATAGTGTTTTTATTTAATTTGGATCTTATCTGAAATTGACAGACTGATAATAATATAATTGAAGTGTCTGGATGTGGAAATTGTCGCCGCCTAGAGTCGTAATGCGTACGGTCACTTCATTTTTTGTTTTTTTTTTTTTAATTTTTATACATTTAAAAATAAATAGTACTACTATGTATGTGTCATGGCAGGAATGGATTGGGATTTGGGAGTGTTGTCACAATTAAACATTTAGTAGTAAATAATTATATACATAACGACACTCCAAAAAAAATTGATAAAAAATGAAGATTTTAACACTTGTCTGTCTCTTTGGATTTTAGCTATAAAGTAAGCAGATATTTAGTAACACATGAATCTTGATTTGATTTGTGTTCCATTGCAATTTGCAAATGTCACGAGGCAAACCTAAAAATAATAATCACATTTTCACTTTTATTAAAGTAAAAAAGATAATTTAGTTAAAATTGTATTTTTTTCATAACATACTTAATTGCTTCTACTTATTTGAATTATCCTTGGTATAGTTAACCCAAACAAATGGACAAAACATAATATGTAAAAAATGTACATTTACTTATAACATTCAATTTGAATTAATTTAAAGAGTTGTTTTCATACGTCAGGATCAGCTTCTTGGGGAGCTCTGAAACTCGATATGGCTAAAGCCTATGACTCAGTGGAATGGGATTTTCTTCAAAATATAATGCTCGCTCTTGGTTTCGATTCAGCCTGGGTTAATTTGATTATGAGTTGTGTTCGATCTGTGACGTTCAGAGTTGATTTTGAGCGTGAATTGTCAGACAAAATTGTCCCAAGCCGCGGGATTCGACAGGGTGACCCGATTTCCCCCTATTTGTTTTTATTATGTGCGGAGGGCCTATCTATTTTGTTACAAAACAGCGAGGGTAATGGTCACTTACATGGTTGTCAGGTTGCTCGCACTGCCCCGTCAATTTCGCACTTGTTTTTTGCTGATGATGCGCTAATTTTCTTCAAAGCCTCAGAGAACGAAGCACAGGTGGTTCGGAACATTTTAAATATTTATGAGCAAGGATCGGGTCAGCAAGTTAACTTTCATAAATCCACAATTTCCTTCAGTACAAATACGGATCAAGATACTCGGCTTCGAGTTGCGAATATCTTGCAAGTTCAGCAAGTCGAAGCTATCGGGCAATACTTGGGAACTCCCGCTGGGGTTGGGGGGCGAAAGGTTCAGATTTTCTCCGGTATTATTGAAAAGATTCAGTCTCGAATTTCTAGCTGGAGCAATAAGGCCTTATCAAAGGCCGGCAAAGAGATTTTAATCAAGTCCGTAGCTCAGTCAGTCCCTGCTTATCTTATGAGCACGTACTTGATCCCGAAAACCATTATTGCTAAAATTGAGACTATGCTTAACTCGTTTTGGTGGCGATCGGGGAGTCGAAATTCGCGGGGCATCCATTGGAAGGCTTGGTCCGGCTTATGCGAAAATAAGGTAGTTGGAGGGCTTGGCTTTCGAAAGTTCCATGAATTTAATGTTTCTCTTTTAGGCAAACAACTATGGCGATTAGAACATGATCCCAATTCTCTTTTTAGCCGAGTTTTTAAAGCAAGGTACTTTCCAAATTCGTCCGCTTTCTTGGCTCCAATAGGTGCAAATCCTAGTTTTGTTTGGCGTAGCATCCGTTCGGCTCAGCCTCTTCTACAAGCGGGCTGTTATATGCGAGTTGGGGATGGCCGCTCAATCAAGGCTATTAGGGACCCTTGGGTTCCAACTATGCCAGAATTTAGGCCTTGTTTACGGGACGATATCAGCGAAGTCGAAGCTTGTGCTCTAACAGTTGTTGATCTAAGGGATGGGTACTCAGGCAATTGGGATATTCAAAAGTTGCAGTCTCTGTTCTCTGATGATTCGTGGCGTGAAATTGTAAAAATTCAGCTTAGTACTCGACAAGTTCCGGATTCTTGGACGTGGAGCTTTGAAAAGGATGGACAATACTCGGTAAAGAGCGGGTATCGTGTGTTGTCACAACCCATAGGGACGGCAGGAGGCATACCATTGTGGAAAAGTTTGTGGGCTCTCCAAATTCAAGCTAAAATTAAACATTATTACTGGAGACTGTTGGTTGGGAATTTGCCTGTTTTGACAAACTTAGTGGCTAAACATGTTTCTGTTCCTCATTTGTGTCCTCGTTGTGGAGAGCAACCAGAATCAGAACTTCATATGCTTCTCAAATGTAGCTTTGCGAGTTCATGTTGGCAGAAATTGGGCTTGGAGAGTTTGGGAACATTTGCTAATTCTTTGGAAGAATGGTTCTCTCTTCTCTGGGCCAAGTGCGATAAGAATTTACTGGTTCGGGCTTTATATGTCGGATGGGGAATCTGGAAATTCAGAAACAATGGTGTGTGGAAGAAGGAGTGGGGCTCAGCTTCAAATCTTTTATTCATGACAGATAACATGTTGGAAGCATGGGCTCAAGTTCAGTCGACTCGTCGTTTAGTACGTTCTCCAGTTGCTACTCAAACAAGTTCGGTTACAGTTCATTGGCAAGCTCCGCCACCGGGTTCCTTCAAGCTGAATGTTGATGGAGCCATTTTTGAAGAGGAATGTCGGTCTGGAGGGGGCTGGATTATTCGAGACCATTTAGGCGCGAACTGTGGTGGTGGTCGAATCGGTTGGAATGGAATTTGGGAGGCTCGAATGGTAGAAGCTATGTCTATTAAAGAGGCATTAAGTTGGGTTGTCAATCATGGATGGACAAATCTAATTGTAGAATCTGATGCGAGTTCGATTATAAGTCTTATTAAGACCGGAGGGGAGGTTTCCAGTGCCTTGGGTCTTATTATTGGTGATATTAAAGAGTTTTCGTCTCTTTTTTCTAGTTTGGAATTTAGTTTTGTGCGTAGGACAGCAAACAAGGTGGCCCATTCAATTGCTAGGTCGTCAGTTTGTACTTCAGGCTCTGAGGGTTGGTTGGTGTCTCAGTGTCCTTTATCTTTGTCTCAGTTATGTTCGGATGATTTGAATTATTAATATAGATTTCCAGTTGGACTTCAAAAAAAAAACTATTTAACTACGAAATAAGCATGTTGGTTCCCCATTATTTATTTCTAAGTGTTACAAAAAAACATTAATTTTAAAATTTAGTATATACAACTTGTTATCATTTAAATCTCACTTAAATTAACATTTAAAAAAAAATTCCATTATCAAAATTTCAAGTTGTAAATTGCAAATATCAAATCTTGCAAGTTGCAAGTCACAAACCATAGTGATTATTCGTGTCTATATACCTTAAATCTCATGATTAAAATCATTCAAAACTAGTGCTAACCTATTTCTCATTCATAAGTGTAACTTCCTTTGTACTTTGGTAATGTTTCACTTGTATTTTTGTTACGATCTCAAACTCTAGTAATCAATATCTCATCCAAACAATTCATGTTTTTCAATTTATAATAATTAAACCAGGTTAATTAACTCAATAAGAACTTACAAATTGCAACTTGATGAGTAACAAACATAGCTGCCAAACCCCAACTCTTCTGAAAAATGAAATATCATCCGGGACAATTTCATTACACACGGCGGGGTGGAGACAGGAGATGAATATTAACATTACGGGCATGCAAAAAAAATCATCACTTCAACCTTAGGAAAATACCAAATCATCTAACGCAAATCTATGACATATTTGATGAACCGACGTTCAGATATCCACTAAGAATCGTGAGTTCAAACATTATAGACGAGCTTACATGGGAAAATGGCAGCATTTAGGCCAAAAAGTAACATTAGCACTGGCTATCATAATTGTACTTGTTTACTTGAAGACTTAACCTAAACAAAAGTTCCATGATTTCTCAAATGACAATATGGAAGATTTATACGGCCTCATTATAAGATCAACTCACGTTCCTTCAGATGAACAAGTGCTTAAACTCGCCATTTGCAAGCTGACAAAGCTGATTGTAGTTATTTGTGTCTGCCAAAACAACCGAAAGAAACGGAACATCTTTTAGAAGCCAAAATATATAACCTAGGAACATTGATGACTGAGCATGCACGTGTAGCTAGATAACTTGAAACTTTGCACATGTGAATATATTTAAACGGAAGGGCAACCATTCAACTTGAGTTGTTAAATAGTGATAAAAAACACAGTTAACTTTAACAGAATAAAAAGTTTAGGAACTCTTGTCTGATTTAAAGCATGGCAGGAAAAAAAATTATATCTATCTTTTAGATTCAGTTGACACAACATGAAGAAATAGTCATTGTAGTTAACAATAGAAATAAATAAAAGTTAGAAAGAATAGGAAATCCACAGCCTAACTCTAAACACAGCCAAAATTAATAGAACCTTCCATTACAAACCAACAAAACATGAGAACATCCTTTTAATTCAAGATGTAATCGTTAACACATAACAATGTCAACCAAATTAGAACTCCACATTAATAGTTTGATACTCTCTCCATCCCCAGACGAGGGTCTGTTTTCCAATTTTAGTACAATAAGGATAAGTTAGTTAGGGTTGGACATTCCCCCTTAAAACCTCAAATGCTCTTGTTACAATAAATTCAAGGATTCTAATTAACTTATATTGGGGATATTGTTGGTAATTCATTCATAATTAACTAACCAAAAAGGAAAGTGGACACTCATTTCGGGACAGGAGTATAACACAGGTGAAAATTATGGCCCTAAAAGTCAGATGCCTACTACTCCTTCGATCTCATTCTGAAGTGAAATAGCTTACGGGCAACAAGAATCATATAGATATTTTTGAGTTATTTACTTCACTCTAAACAAGTGTATTTGATGGTGATGGATGTTAATCCAAGGGTACCAGTCTACATGCTTTTTAACAGTCAAAACAGAAAATAAATTTCTGGCATCCGGCAAGTTCGACTACCCAGCACAAGCTAGGAGAGCAATCACAAACAATTTCTCAATTACCCATTTCTAAACCGAAAAGAGTTTCAGCTAACATACAGTGCCAAAAGTACTCCTTTAGACATTTGTTGCAGGAAATGCCAACACAACCACAAGTGAAATGATAACAATAGCAAGACTCACATCAGTTTCAAAGACAGCCAAAGTAACGAGAAGAAAGCCATACCAAAAGTATCACCGAAGTTGGTCCACATTTCAGCATGGATGGATTTATCACTGTCAGCAATACCAATAACCTCAACAAAATTCGTCAGAGCAAAGGGCGGCTGGGAGCCTTTTATGACTAGCTGCTTATCATCTGTAGATTTCCCCATCACAACTCCACCATCCGAGCGCAAAACCTGAACCACAGACCGAACCTTCCGTCCGAGATACAAGCGCAGAAGATCCCCATTAACAAACACTGCAGGGTTTGATGTATCCATATCCTGCAATCACACAAAATAATGCACATCACCTTGTTTCTCAGATCCAGTGAATAACTGAAACTAGTTACACACAATCGATTCAGGCAATTATCCTCTAAAAGCAAAAAAAAACCCTAATATTAGCAGAATCAATGAAAAAGAGGCTAAACAGTTCAATTCACGAGATTCAAAATCATCCGCTTCAACTATTGTGACTAATTTACCGAAAACTATTCACTAAAACCACAAATTCTCTCTAGTTCCATATATACACACAGATTACAGATTCTCATAAAAAACCACAATAATATCAAATGTAATTTGCAGATCTGGAACAAGAAGCAATCGGTAAGATAGAGAGAAGTTAAAAATCATGAGAACCGCACCTGATTGTTGCGATGGATTTGCGGAAAGGAGGTTGAAGACGATAAGCACTGGAAGAATGAGTTAGGGCACACTGTGACAAAGCGCGGGATTTTGTGGGCGGGTAAAATGAATTGAAAGAGAAGGTTTCGTGTCTGTATATATACTACTTTCTAATTTGCTATTTTCTATAACACTTTTTCAATTTTGACATTTATTTCTGTACGTTACTTTTATGGAAGTAGTACAATAATTTTTCATCTCAATTAATAATATGACAATGTCATTTGTTAGGAGATTTTGATATTTTAAGGTTGCGTGAGAACTATATATTAATTTTTATTATTTCTTGTGAGAGCGAGAGTTATTCATTTTCTTTGTTAGATATAGGGTTGACAATTTGATCAATGATTCATGACATGATACGAATTTAAGTAGATTTGAGTTTAGTATAATCGGGTTTATATTGACTAAAACAACTCATTTAATAATAAGGTATTGAACTTGTTTAACCCGCTTAATCTGCTTAATTATATGTGATGTGTGTAACTTGTTTGTTAATTATCCTATTTAAGAATAGAAATGTAAATTTGTAAATAAATCGTGCAAAAAATGACATGTATAAATTGAACGAGTTGAATATATGGGGTTCGTCTTTGTAATTTGCCGTCATGACTATATATTAGCATGTGCCCCATATATTCAACTCGTTCAATTTATATATGCCAATTTTTTGCATGATCTCTAACTTAGGAATGGTCAATTTTATAGCATATGTATTTATTGAAGAACTAAGGATAAAAATCTCACTTATTTTAATTAGAGTACAAGACACATTTTTTTTTTTTTGATTATTTAGTTATTCTGAAAAGAAAAAAAAAGTACTGAATAGAGAATTTAGGAGTTTCCTCTAAGAAATGGGAAAAAAAACTAGACAATTTAAAAGAATAATCTACGACAAAGCAAATAAATAGTTATGTTGACAAACACATTGTCATCGATGAGAGACATAAATCAAAATAAAAAATAATTGTTGCAGAAAACCTCAATTAGGAGATGAAATCATGAATTTTCATTGTGCAAGAGCTCCAAAATAATTGGAAGGACCTTGTTGGCAATTATATTTTTAATGCATTTATTTTCATTTTATTAAAACAAGAAAAATGGTACAAAAAGTGTAGCGGCTTGAATATTGGATCAACATGTTTGTACATTCATGAGTGTAGAGATGATATTGAGCTGAATAAAAGAGATAAATTTAGACTTGCATGTGGATGGATGACATATTATATATCGAAATAGAACAAAATACAAGGTCAAACTTAACTCAAATCTCAAACTTCAATTAATATGTGGACGACCCAACTAGTATTTTAACACTTCCTCAACACAGGTCGGAAAGAAAGATGCACCAATATTTCTCGTAATTGGTGGACTTAAATCGGTAATATATATCACTTAACAGGTTCATATAAGAACTCAATAAGATAACAACCAACCAGCTACCAATCCTTATTAGATGATGATATTAGTACAAATGTAGGAGCAGCTGATAATTACAATAAAGTTTTCCAAATAACATGAATTCCTACTTCGTCCACAACATCACAAGATATGCAAATTACCATTTTTAAAATAAAATAAAAAACCCTAAAAAAAGAGATCAACAACAAAGAATAAAAAAACAAGATCTCCCAAACATTGCTGATTGCTGAATCTTCTTTACTTGGGACTGTTATTTTCTCTCAGTTTCTTGGCAAGGACAATAACAGCCCCGGACACAGCCAGAATTACCCCGGAAACTATAACCGTCGTTTTGAACCTCTGCACTGTTTCATTACTCACTCTGTCCCTCTTCTTCTCACCTCCTTCCTTGAAAATTCATCAGCATTCAACAAGTGAATATACAAATATTAAGAGACAATTTTAAGTAATTAATATCCTGAAAATATATGCTAAAAAAATAAAAATTACCTTATTTTCTTCTGATTCTGAGCTGGTCAATGGATCAGATTCCTCAGAGCTGGAGCTGGCCATTTTTCACCACTGGTTCTGAGTTTCTTTCAAGAATTTCAGACATTGAAGACAGAAACAGAAAAGAAATAAAAGCCAATAGCTATCAAGTGGCACGTGTCAAAATAACATGTTTCAACTCATAACGACTTTCTTTAATATTCTCAACTACCTGCTAGAAAATCTGGCGGGACTAACCAACTAACTTTGTGACCTGTGCAATGACGAAATTACCCTCCACATACGTGGCTCCTCTACAAACATGCCAGATCATAGAATTCTCATAACCAATACCCTAAATAGGAAATATAGTAACAATCCGAAAATAGAAGAATAATAGTGAACTGCAGATCATGAATCTCCAAGAATACGATATAGTGTTTTGTTTACATCAACTGTTTTACTCTCGCTAGGTGAAAGAACTCGGAAACTATACCTAAAATGCTAGTAGAGATGGCAACAAATTGACCTAATTAATGTGAGTCCAGTTCTCATTTGCCACCCCCAAAACCACGGGGCTTAGGCATTGATGATGACTCCACAAAAAGCTTCTTCGCTGATTTCTTCTTTCTCTTTGCGGTGCCAGCAGGAGCCTGATGGAAGAAAACCAACAAAATGAAATCGGGCATCAGATGAAAGCTACCAATCAAATTAACAAAGTTTTTGGAACCAATATACGTAGCAAGTTCACTGAAAGAAACCAATTTATGGAAGTTCGAAGTTTTCAAGAGATAAAGACCAATTGCTTTTTCATGTAGTCATGTTTCGAATCAATTCAAAAGGGAAAATGTTCCATTTTGATCCCACAACTATTCATTTTGTTTTGAATCAGTATCCAATTTGATTTTTGTTCCAATTTGGTCCCCCAACTTTACTAATTTGTTTTGAATTGGTCCCATCCATAACAGTGCCGTCAAATTAGGCTGCATCGTTACGGGTTGGACCAATTCGAAACAAAATAGCATAGTTTGGAACCAAGTCCAAATGATAACACTATGAGCAGTGGGGGACCAAATCAAAACAAAAATTAAATTGAGTACTAATTCATAACAAAATGGATAGTTAAAGGATCAAAATGAAACATTTTCCTTCAAAAGGTATGAAACTATAAAGTGCAGTGAAAGAAGTCATATCCTTGCCTATTTGAGGTCAAGCAAGAGACATTTATAATTACTATCCAACTCCAAAGTCGCCACCTAGTGGGTACAACTAATTATTTATAGATAAATGTATAAAAATTTCACCAAATATTCTACTTCCATTTTCTATTATGATTCATACAAATTTTCAGAAAGAATGAGAATCAACAAATGTAGAGAATGTGTTGTCTGTTACATGATGTCACATCACAACGCATGAGATGTCGAGGATGTAAAGTTTTCCCCTATGAGAAAATATGCACGGCTAGTTTCTTGTATTGGATGTGATAATTAAGAAACAATTAGCACTTTTAAAATTCAACTCCCAGAACGCTAAAAGTGGGGGTGAATAATAACTGTTTAGTTGATTCCAATCAGAAGTAGATGACAGGCATGCTATGCATATGCAACATGCGGCAGTTAAAAAGCGACACCACCATCTATATATATATATATATGAGTGTGTGTGCGCGTGTGAAATCCTATAAATAAACATAGAAACACATTCACACAACAAGCTTATGGAATAGCACCTTTTGTTCAGGTTTAAGTGCATCCTGAAGATCGCTAAGAGCTGGCATAGATCCCCCTTCCGTTAAGCCCATTATTTTCTTCATACGGATGAGCATTTCAAATAGTTGAGCAACAAGTTGGCTCACCTGATACAATGTCATATATTACACCCCATAAGATGTATACAATCAATGCAGTACATGACTGCTTAGTTGAGCTCAGTATGTAAGGAAATCACCAAATATACCTGCAGCTCCGTTTTACCAGATTCTTGAGCAATTCTTTTCCTCCTGGCAAGAGATTGTGCCAAGAGTTCTGGTTTCTCTCTTTCCTCTGCACATAAACATCAAGGATTAAACAAAGAGCTGATTCATCTGATAACAGATAAGTGTAGCAAATGAAACCATTTGAAACACGAAGAAGACACATAGTATAAACATATTTCTTGAAAAGAGAGCACAGAGGTCAGTTTTTCCTACTCAAAGTTACAATATATTAACATATTTTAGTTTGTAAATAAATCACATCCTGAAGCTTGCTTTTGGTATGTCTATATGATGCGCTCAATTTTCATAGAACATGATGTGTATCTGGAAAATACACAACAAAATAATCGTTGTCCATCGAAGGCGTGAAATTGGTTTGTGAGTCTGGCTTTATGGAAGGAGAATTGAGCACCACGTTTTGGCAGGACAAGCATCAAATAGAACTGGGTCTTGAGAAGGACAATAAACATATGTAACTGTGAATAGAAATAACAGGTTGGAGCTTGCAAGTTTATACACCACACAGCTAGGCCATTATAAACAAGTTTAGATGACTCTAAGCTATGTGCTGGATATTAAAACATTCATTGATAGCAGGAGAAGAAACAATGTATGTGGATTCTTCATTAAGAAGGCTATAACAGAAAACATGAAGCAAAAAAAGGAAGCGAAAATTGTTTAAAACAAAGTGCCACATCTGGCATCTTCTTCCATAAGTCAGTATTACTCATGACAGATCTTCTTATAGCTTGTATGGTGAAAAAAGCCTTCATATCAGTTACATGGGGGAGTTAAATATGCCAGATCCAGTTTTATTTATAAAAAATATCGACATTAACACCAAATAGAAGAACATACCAGGGGTCATTGCTCCAATCATCGATTCCATCACTTTCAAATTCTTCTCCGCTTCTCGAATCTGGGCAGGACTAATCTGTTTGCATATACACATGGAAGAGTAAGTTGACAAAATCAAAATCATAGCACTGGTTTTCAAGTTTAGACTAAAATGAGAATAAACAGAAAGTTATGATCCCTAATGAGATTTCTACCTCACCGTGATCATGAGAAAAAAGTATATCAATCCAATCCTATCAGCAAAATAATAATTGGAATCCAGATACCATACCTTTGACATGCCAGGGATCATTCCAATAACACTGCTCACAGAACCCATGCGTGCAACAGTTTGAGTTTGTTTTAGGAAATCATTGAAGTCAAATTTTGCACTCATAATCTTCTTTTGCAGTTCTTCAGCATCTTCTTCACGCATCTATACACAATTGAATTAAAAGCTATATCAAAGTTGTTAAAGGTCCCAAATGAGCACCTTACAAGTTACAACATATACATCTTTCTTGATGTGGACGCAAGTAGTAAAAACTTACAACTTCTTGTGCCTTCTCCACAAATGAGAGAACATCTCCCATTCCTAAAATTCTTCCTGCCATACGGGCAGGATAGAAAGGTTCAAGATCCTCCATACGCTCTCCTCGGCCCACAAGTTTGATTGGCTTTCCTGAAACCTGCGTTATCCAATTATCAATAACAGAAGTGGGTTCTAGTTGGTTAAGAATTCTCAATAATAATCCAGATGGAGCATAAATGATGAGTTCAGTGTTCTATTTTCATGAAACACAGTTTATAAAAATGACTTACAAATTACAATAAGTTCATATAAAAGACCAAGTAAACATATCACCTAAAAGCCAACACTTGAATGAAGCATGAGAGGTATAAGCAAACAAACAAGAGACAATACCAGTTCAACAGAACTAGCTCAAAGGGCATGCCTATAAATGTTCGACAGAATAGCAAAAATAGCTACAGAAGAAACAAAACTTGAAGTAAGAATATCATAATATCTTTCTATATAACATGAATCAAAGGCGACCATAGCGCAGACCTCTTTGACACTAAGAGCAGCTCCACCTCTAGAATCACCATCTAACTTGGTCAAAATAGCACCGGTTATCCCAATTTCAACGTTGAATGTTGTGACCAAGGCTATAAATCACAAAAGAGAAAATGAGTTCAAAATTTCTAAATAGTCATGACTTTTAATGCATCATGATCAAAACTAGACACTTAAAAGTATAGAAAGGCATGACAGTTGTAAGTAATCACAATGGTTATTGCACAATTCCAAGCCAAACTAGAACACAAAAATACATATACATGTACATGAATTTATGTTAGACAAATCAATATTTCTTACCATATACCTGTAAGCCCTAGAGATATATGTAATCATAATCAAGAATTATATATATTGGTGCAGGCGTTCAGCACAGACAACACAACTCCCAACTGTATCACAAAATTCAATGGCAGAGAAAGAGAGAGAGAGAGAGAGAGAGAGAGAGAGAGAGAGAAATTAAAAAGAAAATGTGGAAAAGCACGATACAACTGATTCTTATGGGGACCACCTACAAGAGCCTCTGAACT
>JAYMSZ010000645.1:0-18224 GCA_036897665.1 Pelargonium citronellum
AGTAAATATACCACCTTAATTATCTTATCCTTAATGATGTAAAAAAAAAAACTATTATTATCCTTATTTTTTTTGTCAAAATAGAAATAATAACACTGATTTTGGATATAGTTTTTTATTTTTAGATTTTGTTTTTGATGAATATTATTTTGGATTGAACAAGTAACAGTTATATATGATATGATATTGAATAATAACTGAAATAATTATTTTTTGTTTGTTGCAGAACAGTGTTGTAATTATTTATTTTTATGATGCTTAAATATGTGATATATCGTTGTTTCCTATACAAATATTTTTTATGATTAGCAATATCTTTTATACTGATATAAATTTTGAATAAAATTCTTCCCAACTGTTAAAAATAATAATTTGATTTTAGTTGGTAATGTTCTATCAAAATGTTTAGTTGGAAATGAAAAGTACTCCCAAATAATTACAATTTCATTTATAATAAAAAAATCAAATCAAGTTAAAAAAAAAACTCAAATAACATTTCAATACTAACCTCTAGATACTTTATATATTATCTTTTAATCTCGAAGATTTTGGAAGTGAATATATTCAAACCATTTTCAGAGATTGATATATTTATTAATGGATAAGATTATCTTTATTATCTCAACCAAAATTATTTGGTGCTATCAGGTTGTTTATAAGATTCTTATAAATAGCAATGTTTCATAACCATTTTTCCATAAATTGTTCTGCTTTCTTCTTCACTATCAATGACTTCAAAAACCATAGTCTTTCTACTCATTGCTCTATCATCAGTTTCTTTGTGTTTTGGTCATGGATATCCAATTACTGTCAATGTTCAAGGAGTGACATCAATTGCATCAACTAATGACCAATATGTCTGTGTAACCTTGGACTGGTGGCCTCCAAACAAATGTGACTACAACATGTGTCCTTGGGGCAATTCTTGCATCCTCACTCTGGTACTATACCTACATATAGCTTCAACCAATTCGGTTTTCGAGTCAAGTTTATTCGAGTTCTGGTTGAAAATGCCTAACCCGAATCCAGCCTTCAAGAAATGCGGGTTTTGGGTTTTCTCCCTGACCCGAACCAAAAGCTATGAATTGGGTTTTGGGTGCTCATGAGTTCGGGTCCAAATGACCAACTTGATTTTGTGTGTCTTTAATCATAATTTCCATACAACAGGAACTTATTGTGTGTTTTGTGTGTTTCATAGGATCTAAACAATACAATCTTTGTCAATGCTATAAAGGGTGAGTTATTCAAAACTGTAGTGAATAGTGATCACTTCAACTTTGTGGTATATTTTGATCAGTTTACTGAGTTCAAAATTTTGTTGCAGCATTCAAGAACTTGAGGATCAGAATTGGAGGGTCACTCCAAGATCAGGTTGTTTACCAAGTTGGAGGAGTAAAGAGGTGCCCACATTTCAAGAAGCACAAAAATGAGGTGCTGTTTGGATTCAGCAAAGGTTGTCTTCCCATGAAAAGATGGGATGAGATCAACCAGTTGTTTGCTGATACTGGGTACGGTTTTTGAGTCAAAACTAATCACCATTTTGCTATTGCGCGCTATGAGTTGCTAAATTCTTGATCGTGATTTTCAGAGCTCAAATGACGTTTGGATTGAATGCTCTCATGGGGAAGAGACCTTCTAAAGACCAAGGGATTCTGTGGGTTGGTGACTGGAACCCTAAAAATGCCATTGATTTCATGAACTACACTGTCTCAAAAGGATACAATATTCACTCCTATGAACTTGGTAAATACTGAAAACATCTCTTGTGTTTGATTAGTACTAGGTAATAGGTTTCTGGTGTTTTGATGATCTGGTTCTTGTTTTCTCAGGCAATGAGCTAGCTGCATCTGGGGTTTCTGCAAGAATAGATGCAGAGCAATATGCAAAAGACATGGGTGTGTTGAAACAAGCTGTGATGGATTTGTACCCAGATGCAGGCTCAAGACCTAAGGTTCTTGGCCCAGCCGGTTTCTTCGAAAAGAAATGGTTTGCTAAGTTTCTTGCAGCTTCAGGATCAGATGTTGTTGATGGCATGACCCACCATATCTACAATCTTGGTCCTGGTATGTTACATGTATCTGCATTTGTCTTCTTCAGCTCTCAATAGCTAAAACCAGTTCTGGTTTAACAAACTGGTATTACCTATTTTTGCAGGTGTTGATCCCAATTTGATCAACAGGATTCAAGACCCGTATTACCTGGATCAGATTGCTCAGACATTTAGAGATGTTGAAGAAGTTGTTAAGGAAAATGGACCTTGGTCTGAAGCTTGGGTTAGTGAGTCTGGTGGAGCCTATAACAGTGGTGGCAAGAATGTTCAAAACACATTTGTCAACAGTTTCTGGTTAGTAACACAAACAAATACTCATTTGTCTTAGTAATATTGGACCAACTGGGTGTGTTTAAATGACCCAATTTTCATTGAAACAGGTACTTGGACCAACTGGGTATGGCTGCAACATTCAACCACAAGGTTTACTGCAGACAAGCCCTGGTTGGAGGAAACTATGCTGTTCTCAACACTACTACTTTTGTCCCAAACCCGGACTATTACAGGTGTTGCATCTCATAATATCATCATAAGAATCAAAACCCAGTTTAATATGGCATTTACATGTCGCTAAATCTGATAATAATACTCGTTACCTCAGTGCACTTCTGTGGCATCGGCTTATGGGAAGTAGAGTACTTGCTGTGACTCATTCTGGACCACCCGAGCTCAGAGTTTATGCTCATTGCCTGAAGAACCAAGAAAAAGATCAGGTTAATTAGAGACACTTTTCGGGTTTTGAACTTATTTGAATTCACTGATGCAATAATATTATTTCTTTTCGGGTTCTGCAGAAGGGGAACTGGGAGACTGGCATTGCACTACTGATGATCAACATGGCTAAGGACACTCCATTGGAAATTAATGTTGTCAACGACTTTGGTTTCCATCCTATTGAGGATAATCTGTATGAAAATGAGATATTCCAACACAGAATAGAGTACCGTTTGACGCCAAAAGACGGCAACATTCAGAGCGAAGTGATGCTGCTGAATGGAAAACCATTGGAGCTGACAGAGACAAATGATATTCCTGAGATGGATCCAGATTTTAAGGATCCTGAATCTAACATCTATCTTGAACCTCAAATGATCCTCTTCACAACTCTAAGATACTTCAAGGCTCCTGCCTGTGCTTAGAGACTTAGACTTCTTGGTTTCTAGAGCTAGTTTGGTTTAGGGTATGTTGGTAGTTAGTTCCTCAGTTTTTTTTTCTTCTGTAACTTCTGGGATATAACATAATAAAAGATTAGTGTGAACAATTCTGTCTTCTCTATGTTTTGAACAAGTATATCAAGTAGGGTGTGCTCAAATTAATGCCAAGGTCAAATACTATTTTAAGCGATAGCTGACAGTTCAGATATTGGGTCAGGTGTGAGCCACGCCTTCGCAGCATCGCGCAACCTGGCACAACCTGAGTTTGCACCCACAAACCGTCATCTTATTGGAAAGCAACCTGTGTCCCAATTGGTCTTCACAATGAGAGAATCAAATCAAGCTGCCCGAATCCACCTTTTTCCGTTAGAAACGCAAATATGACAAGGGAAACCCAAATGAAACCGAGACCGGACCAAAGCAGATGTTTCCTAGCCGAAGGCACTGGAATTCTACCCCTGTTCCAACACTTACAACCCCGGTTGGGCTAAACACACAATGGTTGGTTTCTGGTTCACACGAGGTGTGGATTGCGGGTTGGTTGAGTGCGGTTTACCCGACCCGAACCCACAAAATGCAGGTCAGTTTTGGGTGTTGTGTGCATGACCCGACTAGCATATCAAGTGATGTCAGCCCAAGCGTGTTGATGACACGTTAGATTAATTCACCTAGTTTCAAGGCTCAAAGGCCAAAGCAAGATTCTTCTTCTCTTTATGAAACAATAGAAAAGAAACAAAGCAAGAGAATAAAAAAGTTGTATACTTTACTTGAGCATTTTAATAATCCAAACCAGGCTTTGCATGCAAAGCATATCCAACTTTGCTTGCCTTGTCTTCCCATCCCTACCTATTCACTGACACCTTTTAACCATCCTTTACAAACCTTCCTTTTCCCTAAATCTTCTCCTTCAAATAAACAACCAAAACCATGTGCAACACCACAACATTGCTAATATTTGTATGCACATTGTCCAGCCCCAAGCCATGGACAGTTTGGTTAAGCAGATGAGGTAAATTCTATTCCTATATATAAACTCCTACACATGCATACATTATTGTATTAGCTATATTTAATGGCTTGCCCTCAGGGTGAGATTTTCTGGTGTAGGAGAATATAGCACAGAAGAGCCAAGCAGCTTCAAGGAAAGAAGGGTACCAACCCAGAAAACCTATTCTTTCAAAGGCGGTATGTCCAAAATATTTCGAGTTTTTTTCTTTCCTCGAAATGCAGAAATGAGTCCTTATAGTTTAAATGTCTTTGACAGAGAAGAAGAAAGTGCAGAACTGGTTTCAGAGGCAGTTTTCGGGACAAATGAGTGGGAACTATGAAGCCAACGATATTGAGCACCCAACAGCAGTTGCAGCTGTTGCGTATGCCATAAACTCGCTGGAAGAATCGAATCATAAAAAGAACAGCGGAGGACCTGAAACCCCACTGACAAAGACCAAGAGCAAGAACAAGAGCAGAGAAGACATAGCAATCTCGATTCCATCAAGAACATTCACGGGTAACGGATATTTATTTAAAGACACAATTCAAGTTTCTTCCAGTTTCAGTGCAAATACGTAATAGCATAGAATTGAATCACACAATTGTATTGTGTTAGGTGAAGGCTCAGTGAAGAGTTCTGAATTTGGAGTACCTGATGGGAAGGACCAAATAGCTTCTACAAAAGTTGATAAGAAACCTGAACCTGTCCCTCCCATGAAAAGAGTCCCAACTCTTGCTGATAGGAAGCCCTTGAACAGCCCTAGCAGAGCAAAACCTGAAAGTCCATTGCCAAAACCTGTTCATCAATCCACCACAAAACCTGAAACATCAGTGTTGCCTAAGCCTGCAAAACAATCCAACGCAAAACCAGAAATGTCAGCTATTCCTAAACCTGGTACACCACCAAGCTTAAAACCTGCTGGCCCACCTATAGAAACTAGACGACAAGGATCAACAAAACCAGGAAGTGAAACACAAGCAGATGCATGGGAGAGAGCTAAGATAGCAAAGATCAAAAAAAGGTACTGATGATCAACATTTTCATACAAAAGTAACAAAACTCCAAAAATTTCAGATAATAAAATATCTAAGTATCACTAATTTCTCAGGTATGAGAGGTTGAATGCTACAATAGCTTCCTGGGAGAACAAGAAGAAAGCAAAAGCCAGGCGCACACTAGACAAAACAGAGGTTTTGGTTTTGCTTTCATCATCTTTTTACTATTGGTACAAAAACTAATGAGTAAGAACTTATCACAATCTCTTTGATGAAATGCAGAGTGAACTGGAGAAAAGAAGAGCAAGAGCCTTGCAACATTACAGAAATGAGATGGAAAGCATAGACCAGATTGCAGGAGGAGCACGAGCACAAGCAGAGGAAAAGCGAAAAAATGAAGAATTGAAGGCAAAAGCGAAGGCAAACAGAATAAGATCAACAGGAGAAATTCCTTCATCGTGTCTTTGTTTCTAAATTTCATCAAATGTAAAATCTCATATCCAGAAAAATCTGAAATGTGCACAGATGTAAATATTTATTTCCAATGTGTATCTAAATCATCAGCACTCATTGTTCTACTAACAATATCATTTTATAAAGAGAAATTACACTCGGATCGACACGATGCATGAAGCAATTCCTATGTAGTTCATGCATATGACTCTTTAATCTTCAGTTTTGACATCATAAAACTCCAATCAAGTTTTACCAATAAGCAATATAGTAGAGGTATCAAATGGGAAAAAAAGAAGAAGATGATATTGGGAAAATTTTAATTGATAGATTCATCAATAAAATATTTCCAACAAGCTATATACATTCTTTTCGCATTGGAAAGAAGAAAAGAAAAGAAATTGTTCAATACTTCAATTACACTATCATTTGGAATTCGATCAGATTTAGCAACCCTGTCACCTTCACAAACTTCTCAGGTATTTTAAACTCATGAAGCAATGCTTCAAGAAGTCATTTCTCGCAGCAGCCATTCAAGAGCAGGGTAGGTGAAGTACAAGATCAAGGCAGATGGGATAGCAAAGAGCACCGTGAGTAGCAAGTACAATGCCAAAACGACAACACTGCCGGGTACAGCGAAAAACACAATCAGAAGAATTACGATGACCAGATGAAATTTGCCTGTTAAGCGAACAAAGAAATCTAGAGACTTGTGAAAGGAGAAATAGTGCCTCTCCATGTTTCCTCCTCTGTCGACATCACTGTTAGACCCTTCATATGAGTCCCTCCTGCAGTTATTGTTCCTTGAATGGTTTCGAAGAAAAGAACTGCCCTTCAGAGGCCAAATAGGTTGATTGTCCCCGTAGGAGGTATCATACTTCATCCTATCTCCATTCATGCTCTCGACCATCCAGAGAAGGAAGAAGTTCTTGCTAGGGAACTTCAGATTTCCTTTGTAAACTAGCCGTAAAGATAACAAGTGGCACCACGGACAGGAAATGAAGAAAGGAAGCTTGATTCGTTGGGTGGATAATTTCACGACAGCACTCTGAAGCCCTAGTACACAATTTTTGCAAAGAGTATGGCCACACCATAAGACATGGGGAACATTTTCAACAATGTTGAAAGATTCCCAGCACACCGGACATTCCAGTCCTTCCTCTCTACTAGTATTCGAAGAAGATTCATCATCTGAGCAATCTGAACAAGCATGACTTGGCTCTGCAGAATTTTCCTTCAGTTTGGTGTTCTTCCCTTTAATGCTTGCAATGGCATTTGAAGCAAAACTCCACATGATGACAGAATAGATCTGACATTAAGGACAGTAATGACCAAGTAGTACAGGTTGATCAATTCTCATATGAGAAAAGTTGTTTGCCATGTTAAGTGTCAACCGTTTGGATTCCTCAAATTGAATCTGAAAGACATCATTCATAGCAAGGATGTCAATCACCATATTTTCAATGAGATAAGACAAAATCATTAAAGATGCATTGGCTACGAGAAAACTTCCAACCAATTGAATATAAATCATTTGACCATAGGTTACATACTATTGTGAGCACAAATTTCAACATATTAAGATGGGATCTTCCACTAATGTGGTTTCTGCAAAAACTTGCTGACAGTAAAGTGACAACCACAGACCAGCACACAACTAGCCAATAAAGACGTGAATTTGAGTCTAATTTCATTTGAAACTGCTTCTGGGTGACGCAAAATGAGTCCCTCTCCTCCTCTTTGATTGTAATTACAGTTAAATGAAAGGACCGGCGGTGTATCCAGATCACCCAGTTCCAAACTAACAAGAAACCAGTAACCAACAGCGAAATACTATAAAGAGCAGCATTCATCATTCATAAGAAAATCATAAACATCTAGAGCACATATACAGTAACTTTTCACTAGAAACACAAAATATATTCTTCCTTCTGACACAGATCCTGATGCATTGGGTGATTGACTAACCTAGACATGTAACGAAATGTTTGTTGAGCAACAATTACCAAAATGCAAACCTTAGGGGTGAGGTTTAATCCAACAAAAATTGCAAATATCCAAATTCAGCCGATTATGCATTCTTCCATCAATGAAACCCAATTATCAAAACCCAACAAAATCTTGCTACTTTCTCATTGAACCCCTAGAAACCAACACCAATAGAGCAGAACACAAGAAACCCATCTAAGAATAAACTCGCGGGAATTCAAAATCATAATCAATTGCATCGAATTTCTCAAAAATCACCGAACTTTATGCTCGAAGTCTCAAACCGATGCTCAGAGAAGATCAAAAACAAAGAAATCGATCATTAATCGAAACAAAAACAATTATAGCAAGTACCGCAGATTATCGCATTGTGAATATAGAACCTGAAATCACCTAAAGAGAATAGGAGATTCGGAATCGAATAAAAATCGTACCTTTTGCCGATCGAGATTTCAAGAAAATTGGAGCTCAGAAGCGATTGAAATGAGGCATTTTCAGCTATCTCTTTCTCTTTCGCTCTCTCAGTTGCGATTGATCCAACCATATTTTTCTCTGGAATTTATATTTGCTAAAGCGAGCTTAGTGACAATCGATGGAATCAACGTTCAATACGACGTCGTTCCTTTAGTAACTTCCTTTCTCATTTCCTATTTTAGTTTCCAACTAATTTCATGAACATACAAGTTTTAACAATTTAAATTTCTCTCAATAAAAAAAAACAATTTAAATTTCAAGTCATATTTTTTTTTTATCAAAACTGAATTCTTTATTAATGGAAGAAATCAGCAGTAACTAGATGCAAAATCGGGATTGGACTATTGTCCCTAAACCAATCCGAAGGACCTGACTAAATTACCTGACGACCAAGCAATATAATGGGCCACCCGATTCGCAAATCGACTAATATGACTAAAAACAATATTATTAAATTGACTAGCTAGCAAGAAAATATCACGAATTAAGTAATATCTTATTAAGTTTCAATAAAATGATCTAATTTCGACCCAGCTCGTGTGTTTTCTCGACCCAAACCATAACTTCATCATGAAAAATTCAAAAAAAATAAATAATTGGGAGTTGGGACTATATTATTATTTTATGCTACCCGAATCCACGAGTCTTTTCTAAAAATTGGTCAATTCAAACCCAACTAATAAAGAAATGGAGCTGATTGTGGTAAATATGATTTGTTGGTCAAGTCAAGTTGTTAATTCTCACTGACTTTGGCTAATGTTTATTGAGTGGATCCATGAAAAGAGGATGAGAAAGAACATTGACACTCACATTGTCACATGAACCAAGTTGTAGGTGATCCACCGTTCAACCTTAATTAGCTTGAGTAGTTGAGTTTCAATACCCATATATCCATATTTCCTCAACTTTCCTCAAAACTAGCCATTGCCCCCCTGAATTGTGCAATTTTTTGTTGTAACATTGGTGGTTGTTTTGGATGATCTAATTAGATCTGTAAATTTGTGTGTATCGTGTTTGTGTTGTCCTTAAGGTTGATTGTTTGTGCACTACACAACACAACACCAATACAACACTTTGAACATAGTAACTAATGTGTCATGTTGACATGAACACGATCCAACACATTCTGCATGATAGAACCGACACGGCACTATCCAACACATTTGACACTACTCGACCTAACATGTTTGGAGGTCCAATGCATACACAGTATGGCACGATTATTATACGTGTCGAGTTCTCCAACACGATAACAATATGCGTGAGTTCAAACACGCTAATTTTGTGTCTTGTTATGATACGAATTGCATGCTCTAGATCTAATGCAAAACTGTACCAATTTGTGGCAAGATAAAGAGACTTTACAGAGCTCACAAGTGCAATTTTTTGTTATAAACTTGGTGGATTTTGGATCATCTAATGCAAAACTTCACAATTTCTTGCAAGATATTGTCATGTTGAGAACTTGACAAAACTAGTTTTTTTATTCACAATCTACAAACAGTGTATCAGTACTGTAGAGTCATGATAGAGAATATCAGAAGCTGACAAAGTCAAGAAGCCATGTTGAACAATTCAAGGACTCTAGCAGATGATCCAAAAACCAATCACTTTTATCCATTTAGAACCAGATCAGATCATAATATGATCCACGAACAGTGATCAAACATTGCCACAAAACAGTTACAGAGATTCTTAATCATTGGTCACAATAAAGCACCAACTTTTATACAGATTAGCCCCAAATCTACCATACCCACTGGACAAAACAGATAGAAAATACAGAAAAAGAAAGTTTTAGAAGATAAAGATACATTTGCTCAACAACAACAAAAAGAAGATAAAGATACATAATTGGCCATGAAGAACACAATCAAGATTCAACATGGTATCAAATATTACAACATAGTTACAGAGAAGCTTGATTATTGGTCACAATAAAGCACCAACTTTTCTTATAGACTAGCCCCAAATCTACCTTACC
Organism: Pelargonium citronellum; assembly: GCA_036897665.1. Taxonomy (NCBI): domain Eukaryota; kingdom Viridiplantae; phylum Streptophyta; class Magnoliopsida; order Geraniales; family Geraniaceae; genus Pelargonium; species Pelargonium citronellum. Next base: position 10,091 of record JAYMSZ010000645.1, read on the forward strand.
CACTAGACAAAACAGATAGAAAATACAGAAAAAGCAAGTTTTAGAACATAAAGATACGTAATTGGACATGAAGGACACAATCAAGATTCAACTTGGTATCAAATATTACAACATAGTTACAGAGATGCTTGATTATTGGTCACACTGAAGCACCATTTTTGTTACAGATTAGCCCCAAACCTACCTTACCCACTTGACAAAACAGATAGAAAATACAGAAAAAGCAAGCTTTATAAGATAAAGATATATAATTGGGCATGAAGAACACAATCAAGGTAGCAAATATTACAGAACAGTTATAGAGATACTTGATTATTGGTCACACTAAAGCACCATTTTTGTTACAGATCAGCCCCAAATCTACCTTACCCACTAGACAAAACACATAGATAATACAGAAAAAAGCAGGCTTTAGAAGATAAAGATGTATAATTGGGGATGAAGAAGACAAACAAGATTGACCAATTAAACAGATTTGCCATGTTAGTGCTTTTTCAAGAAACCTTCAGCCATCTTGAAGTAGTCTGCACTTCCACCACCATGACCACCACCACTTGAATGAGAAGATGAGTCTGTGGTGGTGTTGCTGTGGCCTCCACTTGAGTTGTTCATGAGACCTTGAGCCATCTTGATGTACTCTCCATATCCACCACTTCCACCAGAGCTGTGTCCATCACCACCAGAATGAGAAGATTGATGTGTGGTGTTGGTGTGGTCTGGGTTTTGGGTGGCTGAGGAGTGGCCTGAGCTGTGTTTGGTGTTGTACTGGTGGAGATAATTCTCAGCCTTGTCCACATACTTGCCAACACCCTTCTCATCCAGCTTCCCATAGTGTGATGCAGCATTTAGCAGATCAGCTGTTGCACCAGCAACCCTGCCCTTGTCCACCTTGTCTGATTCATGGCTAAAGCTGGCCTTAGCTGCCTCAGCCACCAGCTTGGCACTTGACATCAGCTCTGAGGATGATGGACGTTGGTGCTTCTTGGAGTACTCATCATGGCCTGTGTTGTGATGAGAATTTGGATCCATGGATGGTTCTGTGACAAGAAAGCAAGAAACTTTAGAAGAGATGTGCCAAAATCAATGTGAGGTGGGTTTGGATTTTTGATGATGGAAGTGAAGAAGATAAGTGGATAAATAGGAGGAGATGGGTTGTTGATTGGGGTCCTGTGATTTTTAATGCACAGTTGAAAATTGAAAGCTTCCCTTTTTCAGTGTTGATTGCGTGTTGCTGTCCTTCTTTAATGCAACAAGTTGATTTGGAGAGTAGGGTTTGGGTTGGGTTGGATAGCACTAAGACCACACGTTTTTGCTGACATTTAGGGTTATTTGCCCTTGTCAACTGCACAATTATGTGGTTTCTGATGCTAATCCAAATGATGAGATGCACCAACTTTGGCAAAATAAAATAAAAACAAAGACCAAGTCATTTTTAAAATAATGTTGTGTCGGTCTATTGAATTATATAGCGAAACTCAAAATAGTCATTTATATTATCATATATGGTGCTATCTCTTTTGTTAAGTCTAAGTGTTTATCATTTTTTTTAATAAGCAAGCATACCAATGGTGTTATACTATTGTTTAATGTCTTGCATCAAATTTTGACTCATTAAAATACAAGTATTGGACCTATCACCTATGTGACACTATTGAAGCAAAGAGTGGTAGGTGGTTTCATGTTAGTGAATGACAACATTGTGTGATGTTGGTAAAATGACCACATCATGAACCATTATTGCCCATGTACAATCTGCACAAAGACTCTTGTTGTATATAAACAAGAGCAACCCCATAAAACCATTGAAACATGGTTCATTGGAATCATTGCTACTACAATATTATACATATGACAGATTGGTTCACCCCAGAGGTGTGATACCTGAGAACACATGTGGCATTGGCTGTGGCTTCAACGTGATGGATTCAATAAGCCAATGCAATTTGTGTTCTCAGGTCACCCCTTTGGGGCACCCTGTTGGCATATGCTCATCTCAATCCTTGCTATCGCCCTAACTTTACTAAAATCAGAGTTTTTGAATGGTACGAAAACCATATGCACTTAACTGTCATTTTCAAAGCAGTACTAGCTATCATATTTGCAATGTCTCTTGCAGGAATATTAGGCATATTAGTCTAGTCACCTCTTTGAGCTTTCGTTAGCATATGCTCAACATAATTCTCGTCTTGTCTAGGAGTCTCGTACACTAAAACGCTCTTTTAACGTGATATTACAATCTAACATCTTTGCAATGTCTCTCATATGAAAATGCAAATTAGTGTGGTCAGCTCTTAGGACACCCTGTTAGCATATGCTCATCATCACCTTAGTCTCTTGGTATGGTTGGTTTGTTTTTTCTTGAGTATAGGTTCAAGTGACTTTCTACTAGAACATGCAAATGCACATGCCATGTTTTGCTGCAAATTTAGCATCTTGCTGATGTTGAGGAATGGGTATATATAAACAGACTTTTCTGCTGTATCATCTTTGCTGATCCTTTGTTCTAATGTTTGATGCTAGGTTTTGTAACAATGCATTTTTATCAAAATAATAACAAAACAATGGAACATCTCTCTTCATTATCACAACATGGTGTGACAATTGAGAAAATTTTGTCTATACATTTAGTTGTTTACGAGTTGGTCATCTGTCGGTGAGTCTAAATTTCTAGCCCAGTTCGCACCTCTTGTGATGATATTTTTAATCTAAAATTTAAACGACTTACATTTTATAGTTTTCAGCTCAATTTTCATATTGTTTATGTCCAAAACGAAATAAAATTCAACTCAAAAGATTCAAAAAAACTTGGAAATCGCATATGAACAAATTGAACCAAAGACTGACCGGCTCGCAGTGTTAGGCTACATGAACCCTGGGTCCGCTCGGGTCCACACCAACGCGGTTTATAATATATAAGTGGTTTACTAAAAAAACGCGCGTTGATAAAATTTTATAACGACAACAGTAGTGTTTATAACTACTATATTTTCATATCAAAACACATGTCAATAAGAATATGTAACAAAACCAATGGTAGGCTGTAATGCGAATGCACCACAAAATAAACACACGCATCAATCTTTTCCTGAGAAAGAAAAGACAAATATAAAAATAACCGCCAACGAAACGATTGAACTCACGCACGCGCCTAACGGTTAACTTAGAACTCCGTTACCTCGTAGCAGAGCATATAGCTCAAAAACCTCTGGAAAGCCCTAATTTTGAGAACAAAAATCGTCCGTACAATCCAGCCATGGAAATGGAGATCGATGGATCGCAACCACAAGCCCAGCTCAGGGACGACGACCTCTTCAAAGCCGCCGAGGCCGGCGATTCCTCCGCCCTCAAATCGCTCTATCCACAACAGCTCTCCAAAGCCCTCTCGCTGCGCAACGAAGACGGTCGCTCCCTCCTCCACGTCGCCGCCTCATCCGGTCGCGCCGAGGTTTCACTCTCTTTCTTCCAACACAAATTTCTTTACTTCCTGTTTCGTTTCGGATAAAATGATCAAATTTAGTGTATTTTTGTCAATTTGTTGGGGTTGAGCAGCAGAGCCTTGATTCAACCGTATAACGTTATTCAAAATGTTCGGATATTGTTTGTTCACTGAGAAAGTGCGGGAATGGAGAGGAAAACAAGTGAATTTTGTTAGTGTACTGCTTTGGAATGATCAATTAGTTTCCTTAGGATCAACTGACTTGAGTGGTGTAATATGGTTCTACAAGATTCAATTTTTGAGAAAGTGGAGATTAGTTTGTTCTGATGAGTTGTGTCGGTGTTGAGGCTCGAAGGGAACTGTTAGGAAATGCTGCATTCGGATTGCCTTCTTATCTGATTTGTTTGTTTATTACTCCCTCCGTCCCAAATAAGCGTCTTAGTTTCTATTTTTTTCTCAAAATAAGAAGTTAGTTAGTGTTGTATATTTACTTTGTAACCCCACGAACATGTGTTGTAACGAAATCAAGGGATACCAACTAATGTATTATCGGGATACTAATGATAATTCATGCATAACTAATGAGACTCATTTTGGGACATAAATGCAAGAGAAACAAGACACTCATTTTGGGACGGAGAGAGTATATGTTTAGTTCATATTTTGAACTCTTTGTTTGTTTGTGAAATTAGGTTGTGAAAATACTGTCAGCTGTTGATGGAGTCAGTAATGTGGTGAACTGTGCCGATGAGGAAGGATGGGCACCTGTTCATTCTGCTGCTAGCATTGGAAATGCAGAGATTCTAGAGATTTTGTTGAGTATAGGTGAGGAGTTTCTTGCTCAAAGTTTTAAACTGTAACATGTTTGTGTCATTACTTGATTCTTCGTTTCATGATTTGAAGCAATGGAATTATACCAGAGATATATAGATGTATGTTTGAGAACTGCAGAGACAACAATATATGTCATCCAGAAAAGAAGAAAAAAAGTGACATAGACTATACAGACAAATATTGACAATTCCCACCTTCAATTTGCATTTGAAAGATAATTTAAGCAATTTTGTTTGGTTGTAGTGAAATATGATGGAATATTGCTAATTATGCATCAGGATTGGGGATTGAGGATGTTAAGTACTTGATTTGGTGTGTGTATGTGCTTTTATCATCATACTGAGATAGAATCATGTTCTCTTGCTTAGAATCTGACCATAGCCTTCCTTGTCCGGATGACACGCAATCCAATGAGAAAGAAGATACCTTGGTTGCAATTGATGCCTTTTAGTATAAATTTAACTCTAAATGTTTTTGAACAGGAGCTGATGTTAATTTGAAAAATGGTGGAGGTCGCACTGCCCTTCACTATGCTGCTAGCAAGGGAAGAGTGAAGGTTGCTGAAACTTTGATTGCAAATGGCGCAAAGATTAATTCGAAGGACAAGGCTTGTAGCTTCACACCCAGCATGGAATCTTTTTTCTTCTGATGCATTTTTCCCTTCAACGTCACTGATTTGACACAATTCACAGGTTGGGAGCACCCCACTTCATCGTGCAGCTAGTACAGGCAACTCCGAGTTGTGTGAGCTCTTAATTGAGGAAGGCGCAGAGGTCGATGCTGTTGATAAAGCTGGTCAGACCCCTCTTATGAGCGCAGTGATCTGCTATAACAAAGACGTACGTTCTTTTACTCGAAACATTTTCTTAGAATAGGGGTCAAGAACTTGTGCAAAATAGCTTCTTTTTTACTCAAAATTCTTTGGATTCGCTTTCTGGTGTACAGGTGGCTCTTCTTTTGATTAGGCATGGAGCGGATGTTGATGTGGAAGACAATGAAGGGTACACTGTGCTTGGTCGAGCATCAGATGATTTTAGACCTACGCTAATTGACGTCGCCAAGGCAATGCTTGAAGGCTAAACCTTTTGGAGTGTCCAGAAAAAAGTAACATAGGTTGCTTGAACTATGTCTCGTGTTGTTTAGTTTAGTTCTAATTTTTATAACCATATTTCATATGACTGATTATTGTGCCAATGATTCTATGAAATGGTTGCAAGGTTAAAAAATTGTGTACAATGATTATACACTAATTTGTGAAAAGAAACATTGACAAAGAGCAAAGTAGACATAGATGAATATGTTAATACACTCTCACTGTTTTATGTTTGAGTTGATTTTTTGTTTTAAAATTAGTGTCTTTTGTTTCTTTTTTAAGGAATTTAGTTATGCATAAATTATCAATAATGTTCATAGGATTATTTCAAAAGAAAAAATAATGTCCATATAATAAGCTAGTTAGTATTCATGACCCATGGAGATGAAAGTTAAATATACAACACTATTAACTTCTTAATTTTTGTCAAAAATGGAAATGTGAACCCTGATCTTTGGACAAATGAAATATTATGTTTATAAGTATAGTTTGGATTAGAAGTTATGATGTATAAACGAGAACGAGGATGCAAAACTATTCTTATAACTAACAAGTCTCTATCTAAATATGAAGAATTATAATTTCACACATATCAACATATTAAAAACTCTAATCCAAACGTCATACATGAAAGTGTGATAAATAAATTATATTCCGTTTTCTCGGTATTCAACTAACTTCTTATATTTTCAATTTTGTCACAATAGAAGAGTTATTTGCAAATATGGTTAAATATAGAGAATTTATCTCCAATTTATCCAAACATGTCTTATCTTAGCCCAATAGCTCTCACAGATTCAGATCCCACCCCATATAGCCAGTAAACAATAAGCTATCTCGTATTGAACCTTAGTTACTGATATCAACCTTTTGATATTTTTCACTCCTATCTCCTCTCCTCAGCACCATCCATTGTGTGTGTGTGTGTGTGAGAGAGAGAGAGAGAGAGAGAGACCAGAACCCAAAACCATGGGTACCTTCTCACTCTCTTCCACCTCCCACCTTTCTCTTCAGATTTCATCAACTACCATCTTTGAGAAACCCTATAATCACCACAAGAAAACCAGAATAGCTCTCTGCCAAAAACCCATTACTTCTTCTGCTTCTTCTTCATCATCTTCTCCAGTTCTTCACAAGTCTGCTCCTTTGGCTGCTGCTTCAATTGCCATTCTTCTCTGGTCAAGTCCAGGTATATATGTTGTTTCTGGTTTTCCCATAATGTTTTCTAGCTCTGCAACAACTGCAAGAGAAACATGAACAAGAACATGAAAATTTGCTGTAGCTCACAATAGGAGATGTAGATTTTCTTGTATATTGTTTGGCTGTTTCTTTGTTCTTGAATTTGAGGTTGATGTGTTGCTGGTTTTTGCCATATACATCTTATCCACTAGAAAAAGAAAAGGCTTTCACTTAAAGTATCACCTTTCAACTCATTTTATTACAATGCAAGAAGTGGCATTACAAAATATGAAACATATATTTGATGTACAAAATGTGTGATAAATAGTATATTTCTTATTCAAATCTTAAGACAAATGATATTCAAGATTATTGTTTTTGTGTACAAATCTTTTTAGGACAACTAATAATCCAAGTTTCTTGCTGTTTTTGTAGCAAATGCTGGGTTCCTGTCAGGATATTCTGGTATAGAATCAGTGCCAGGTCCTGAATTGCCAAAAATTGAGTTTCTCAACAAATTCAATGGTTTGATTTTGATCTCTTTTTTTTTTCTCTTATGCCCTTCAATTGTCTCAGTATTCCAGCATGGTTATTATAAATTTTCACTTTTGATTTTTGTTCAGAAGAAAACCAGAAAAGGTATGCAGAATTTGATGAAAAATTCAAATCATCTCCACTACTCAAGAAGCTACTTGAACAATCCAAGCTCAACAAAGAAAAGTAATAATCTTCACACAACTCTTTTGCAGGAATGATTATTATATACAATGACTTTGTTACATGCTCAAATATATGAATCAATTTTTGGGGATATTCAGGAACAAGCAAGAGATTCAAGACAAGTACTGTCTAAGAGGGGCAGAATGGGGAGTGGGAGATTGTTCTGCTGAAGGAATGTCAATAGAAGATAGAGATAAATTCATTGACATGTTAAAGAAGAAAGTTGAAGGAAATTAAGTTTATGTTTAGATCACATCCACATTGTACAAGATTTTGCAGTTTATATATGTCAACTGTTGTTTTCTTGTAACATGAATTGCAGAATTTAATTAGTACATTCATTCTTAAACTAATCAACCATTTTGGCTCCTCTTGGTACACATTTAGACTTTGGTCTTATTTTTACTTTTATCGTTGTAATGGTAACAGATGCGTGGACCAAGGGGTAGCAAGTTGTTTTAGTTTTAACCGGGAATTTCGATTTTTTTTTATCAGTTGAGCTACACAGTAGGGAGTAGCTCTCCCTTTAAAACCCAAAATTCTACCTCACTCGACACAATGAGATTTGAACCCACAATCTTCCACATGAAGATGTGTGTCTTCACTCCCAAGAGGGCGGAATTTCAATTTTGAGATCTAGAAAATGTAAATATATTAAAGCTTGGTTAGGTTTTGAAACACTTGTAGATCAATTATCAAAATTAGTCCCCCACATTAATTTCTATTAATTTTGCTTACATAAACTTTTTAGGTATTAACTCCGCAGAGGTCCCTGAACTATCCATTTTATTCCGCCACGGTCCCTGAACTTTGGTTTGTTCTGGGGCAGTCCTATTTCTTTCATTTTGTTCCGCCACGGTCCCTACCGTTAA
>JAYMSZ010000646.1:0-18222 GCA_036897665.1 Pelargonium citronellum
GCGCCGAGACCGGCGGCGACCAGAGCCCCCGGTCGAATGTTCGCGAGCAGGACCGGTACTTGCCGATCGCGAATATTAGCAGGATCATGAAGAAGGCGCTTCCGGCGAACGGAAAGATTGCGAAGGATGCGAAGGAGACTGTGCAGGAGTGTGTGTCCGAGTTCATCAGTTTCATCACCAGCGAGTATGTGTTTTTTTTTTGTTTTGTTTTGATTGTTTGTTTTGTTGTTGGAATTTGTGAGTTTGAGTGGTTTTGGTGACTGGTTGTCGTGTAGGGCTAGCGACAAGTGTCAGAGAGAGAAGAGGAAGACGATTAATGGAGATGATTTACTCTGGGCAATGGCCACGTTAGGGTTTGAGGATTATATTGAGCCACTCAAGATTTACCTGAGCAGATACAGAGAGGTAATGTTTTCGTAGTTCAATTTTTTGGCTGTCTGTTTGGTTGCTGGGAAACAGAGGATGTGAAAATTGAAGAAATTAGATGAAATTTGTATACAACTTTCTGTTGTTTTTTTGTCTTCAAAACTCCTAAAAGGAGTTACATAAGGAAATTAAATTTTTATTACTAAAAGTTTGTTTCATTTTGGACATTTAATCTGTGATGTGAATATGCTGTTTCACTGCTGTTCTGTATGTTTGTACTAACATTACATATTATGTTTTGTTTGGCAATTTCTGGTTGGGCGGAACACTACAGATGGAGGTCAGTCGATGTCTCTCTCGCTATTCTTTTCTTGAAACTTTCACTGTGAATTTCCTGGTTGTTACCATTTAGTCACACTTTGCTTTCCGGGATATATCTTCTGTGAATTATGTATTGTTTTTGCATATTTTGGTGTTTGATAGGGTGACACAAAGGGGTCAGGAAAGGGTGGAGATGGGTCATCTAAGAAAGATGTTCATCTAAATCAGAATGCCCAGGTAGGTTATGATTTTCTTACTGTACAAAGTTTTCCACATTTAACTTTTTCCAGTAGATAAGAGTGTCTTAGTGGAGTAAAATTTATAAAATATTATCTCAATGTTGCTTTTTTGCTTAATCAATATTGCAGCTTTCTCATCAAGGTTCTTTCTCTCAAGGTGTTAACTATACCAACTCTCAGGTACTCCCTCATATTGCATGGATATGCATTGATATACCTTTCTTTATGAATGATGTTTGGATTAGTATAAGATACTTGTGCCAATGATGAATGTAACTCTTCTTTGATTAACTATAGCACGAGTTCTTTCAGACGAGAACAGCCCATTATTATGTTATTTCGGGGTTAGCACTGGTCTCTTTCTTGGGCGTATATTCATAGAATTATACATATATTTTAGTCACGTCTATGTTACAGTAGATTTGCAGCAGATAGCGTTATGGAAATTCTTTGGTTTGGTCGCATGTATGTTTATCAGACATGTATTCGAAACTCATTAGGATTCATTAAAAATCTTGTGCCTGTTGTTTAAATTAGCTCACCCATGTTTTTGTTACATGTAAAACTACCTGTTTCCCCTCATGTTGTGAAAATATTTCATTTAATGACCAATTTTGGTGTTCTCGATACAAATCTCAGCCCTCATATTTGTACAAAGATTTGGGTTGTCATTTGGGCGCTGTTAGATTGTATGCATCAGTCAAGCAATACTGTTTGTATTGCTTGAGTTTTTGTTGATCTATCCCTTTAGGTTTTAGCTTTGGGGCGTTGTGTATCAACTGTGGACCAAAGTTAATATGTCCTGTAACCGCATCTTTGTAATGGAAAGAGCCTCTGATCATTAATGCCTGATACGTTTTTCCTTCTCTTTCCGGTGAATTTACTTACACTTGCTGAGTATTAAATGTTTGTTGCCACTGAAAATCTTGGTCCTTACTTCTTATCTTCATGAATACAGTTAACGTATGTTATTACTTCAAATCACGACATTTTGTTTGAATTAAATTTCATGTTTAGTTGTTCATGTACTATTCATTCAATTATTTGTTCATTCTTTTCTTTGTAGTACATCACAGAAATGCGATTTCTTTTTTCATGTTCTTTTCCTATTCCTGCTAGAAAAGGCAAAATGTTTTTAGTATTTGTTGAACAAAATATTTGGTAGGTAGCTTTTGCAAGTACGAGTCAACTCCTTTCCCAATTGGGATATTATTCGTTACATTATTATATGATATCACAGTAGGATTGAACTGAAAACTCTGAAAGCATTGTAGTTAAACAGTTTAGTGTGGCAATATTTCTTTGTTAACTGGATGAGAACTTTGTGCTATGTCTATTATAACAAAGTGAATAAAGAAAGACAGTCTGTTTTAACTGTCTAGAGGTGAAAGATTGTTATTTCCAGCACTTTAGGAATTTATCTGTCTATCTCGAAAAGAAACGCTCAACTACATGCATTTGATATTTATTAGTTTCTACTTTAGAGTAACAGTTTAAACGGTCTTTATGATACTTAAGGAAATTCTCTTAATTTAATTGGACTCATGATGAGAGTGACTGCTATTGATATGATCACCTCTTGTAGCTTTCTTTGACTTCCTGGCCATCCAATTCTCAATTTAAAGTTAGTGCTGAATGAGTCATTTATAGTTTATATTTTTATGCTGGCACTCTACATCCGCTTTATTTGATGATCTTGGCCTCTTGTTACACATTTCTTTATTTTTCCCTTCCCTTCCCTTCCCATTACATTGTTCTTATTTTATTTACCCGTTCGTATCTGTTTATATATAAATCCAATTAATGTAAGAAACTTAGATAAATATTGTAATGACTCACCTACATGTCTTACTTGTGCTACCAATCGGTTTTTAGTTTGGAAACTAAATCTGTTTTTGCCATATAACTTGGTTGCTTTCATATTTTTAACACGTGTATATGGATTAATTTGTCATACTTTTACTACTACGCCCGTTTCATAATAAGTGTCGCTTTAGAGTTTTCACACAAATTAAGAAGTCCTGTAAAATGACTTAATTAACCTTATGTGAATGTTTTTGTACTCATTAATTACTACCCTCTCATTTGTCTTGCATTTTTGTCTAACAATGCGTGTCCTCTTTCCCTTTTTAGTAAGCTATGTGTGAATTATCAATATTATCCCTATTATAAGTTGGTTAGTCTCTCTTAAGTTTGTTACCGGACATGTCCATAGGGATACAAGAGAAAATGTAAAACACTAACTTCTCCTTATTTTTCTTACACTCATTTTGTAATGGATGGAGTACTGTTATTAGTAATAATTATTGTACTAATGTACTTGGGAATATGAAAGGGTTATAATTGGAAATCCAAGTGCATTTTTATCTTGATAGAATGACACTTATTTTGAAACAATTTTTGCTTTCTAAAATGACACTTGTTAAGAAACGGAGGTTGTACATTATTTGAAGCCTGTATTAGTTATGTTATAAGATGTGTGTTCTTGGCTTCTTGCTTTCCAGCCTGTTTGTACAGTTCCTTCTTTCTTTGATGGTTCTTATACGGTGTTGGTCTCTTGGAAAATTTGCAGTCACAGGCTCAGCATATGATGGTTCCTATGCATGGCTCGGAGTAGGTCTCATCGTTATCTCTTCAGCAAATTCTTCCGTTAGGGCTTGTAACCAATCTTGTATCCAAACATTGTCTGATGCGAAGACCGCCATTTCGCGGCGGTTTTGGCACTGTTGTCGTGTTGAGTTGCTTATGGTAAGGTATGTGTATATTGCTATGTGATCTAAAGTAGCCATTGTAAATCACGGGAGTGTTCTTGTTTCGTTCCCGTGATTTATAGCACGGGAGTGGACATTAACATATGACACTCCCTTGGCAGATTTCAGCAGATTTCTTATTGCTTCTGGATTTGTTTAATTTATGTGGTGAGTTTCATTCACAAGTGACTCTATAGTGTCCAAGAATATGATGGATTTTTCTGTACTTTGTTTTTAAACTTTAATGCATTTTTTGGGCGTAAGTGGAAGAGACTCTAGTCGCTTATGCAAGCAAGAGGTCTTGAGTTAAGGTTTCTGAATCCTGTGAAATTAGTTTTGGGAGAGATCGTTTATTGTGTCTAAGAGTCAAATCTATAGCGATACCTTTAAGAGGTGGCAATTTGGTTTCGGGACGGATTTTTCGGGTTCAAATTGATACGCACTAATCCAAAATGGGATTGGATTGGATTTTGGTGTAAAATTTGCAGATTTGTCCAATATGATCCGTGTCTTTAAGTCTAAGTTTGATCAAATCCGAAATTGGCCTAGTCGGACGGATCATATTGGATTTTGGGAGTCTACGTATTCAGGTTCAAATTGGCAGCCCGCAATGCGTATGTATGTATGTATAAAAATTATTTAATACTTGTTACCATAATGGCATGATCCAAAGTGATAGTTTTTGTTACTAAAATCTTTAAATAATGAATCATATTTATGATGTTAGCATATATAAACACAACAATAAAAAATGAATAAATACATCTATATATGTAAATAACAATCACTCATGTACCCATCCATTATTCTGTTTATTAATATATGCATTAAATGAATTTCTAGTCCTTGGAAAATAAATTTTCTTCAAATAACATTCGCTATTTTACTTTCTAGTTAGTACTTACCACAATTCAAAATGCATACTAATTTAGGTGGTATTTTTCATTTTCGAAGTTGAAAATGTTTAATTGACTTAGAAGTAGAGCAAATCACATTTTGGGTATAACATGTAAAGTATGTGATGCATACGGGTTGTCCTATTTAACCTTACTTAAAAATTATTTGAATTTGATTTCAAAAAAAAAATTGAATTTATTTTATGTAACATGAATTTATAGAATGTAAATAAAATTTTAAGTGTTCACGTGAGGAGGTCTAAATTGTTAATCGTGTTTAGTCGACTAACCAAAACCACTATTTTGGTGATATTTTACACTTTTGGATCCAAGCAAAAGCAAAAGTATCAAATGATCTACTACATTACTTCACCATGAAGAATCAAGATTGTAACAATACTCATACTTTTTAAGTACATAATAAGCTAGTGAACTCAACCAATAAATTAAATTGACTTTGGACTTTAATTATTTAAGCAAAAATATCAATTTCAAACATTTATATATTTAAAGTTATACTTTAATAGGACTTTTGAGAGAAATAAATACTTTTAATGTTTAACTATAGTCCTTCCCACACTAAATTAAGCACCGCTACAAAAATATAGACAATCATTAAGGTAATGCATGAAACTCCATCAGTTATCGTTATTTTCAAAGGGTCAAAACACATAGATGAAACGAAGCGACAAGTTATATTATTGGTTAAAATAACATAATTTTAAATGTATATTATGCCACTTATTCAAAACTTATCCGTAACATAAAAAAAAATCATCACAAATTCTCACAAGACATAACAAAATGTCTTCGTCAATGATCAACGACAAACCTGATTCCATCGGTATTAGGTTCGTTGCTAAATTTTGTCGCCAATGGTTCTTAAACTACACGTGTATGTGCATACCTTATTTTAACAGAACTTTCAATTTTATTTTGTCTCTTAAAATATTTGTTCAACGTAACTATGACGAGTATCTCTTTAAGACTTCAACGCATTTATGAAACTATAACCGCTGAAGTGATTGTTCCTGTCATTTATATAATGTCGAATAATAATTCGTCACGACCTATCATCTTATTCTTAAAATGACGGGAAAAAAATCAATAAAACTATAATTTTAAATTGCAACCTCACATTAAATTTCGTAACAAAAATTTCAATATACCATTTGAAAAAGAAATAGATTCCTCCATCTAATCTAAATTATCTAGTACTCTTATATTCCATTTTTTAGAATAAAATAAATGCTAAAATACTCCAAAATAATGAAATTACCATCTTGCCCATGTCCGCAAGAAACCATCGTGTCAAACAATGCAGATCCTTCCAGAATCCAGACCCTCGATTTCTTAAATACTTGTAAAATCCAACGGTCACGATCTCAAGATGACTCGGTTCCTCCACACGAAGATTTCTCCTCCCGCTACTGGGTCCCATACTGGCCCACCCACCGTCACTGATTTTCAATCTCAACAAACCAACCGCTATAACTCTTGCGTCCGCATCACCCGCCATGGACCTCGTCTGCACAGCGCACTAATGGTAAAATCCAATTATAATTAATAATACTATTTTATTATCGAGAAACAAGAATCTCAACCAATATAAATCGGTTAGAGTACAATTTGGACTCAAATTTTGGATTTCGAAATTTAATCCACATTTTTGTGTGTTCAGTTGATATATAAAAAATAGATTTAATTTATTGTTGGTTGGATAAACTCGCAAATTTCACACATTTTATACGTTTTAAAAGTTTAATATAAGACCTATGACCCTTTCGAATCGAATTTAGGATTAACATTTTACAACTCATGTCTTGAAAAAGTTTTGATACAAACTTGAGGGCCTAAAACTTGGCATGTTTTAGGGGTACGAGTCACTTCAAATATACTTAACCATTTTTTTGGTATAGTATTCCGTGCAAATGTGGATCGGCTCAGACATTCCAACATGCATCTACACATTTTATATTTAAAATTTGTTTTCCGTACAAACTCAATTTGAATCATACTGCTTTTAACTTGAACTCGACGTGAACTTGAAATGCCAACACTTTGTTTGATTTAATGTCATCCACACGAATATATTCATCAAATGGATTGTACAAAATATCATGTCAAGTTGTCCTCTAATAAATAATTAATGATCAAGGACGAATTCAAAAGTTTTTATTTTGTGAGACAATTTGCAAAAGTAAAAAATTATAGCTCATGTCAAATTTCGAACAAAAATAATAAAATAATACACAAATTCAAAATATTAGAGGAACAAATATGAAATGTTTTAGGAAATATAAGATATATTTATAAAATAACCAAATTCACTATGTCCAAAAGCATGTTCAAGTTGCATACAAAGCTCATTCAGTTTTTAGGTTTGTTTACGCCAATAAATTCGACGACTCTATACATTTTATATATAAAACTCAAAAATATGATCAAAAACTCGTTACACAACCCAAATCCTTTAAAGCCAAGTCACACATTTTCTATCAGAGCCCAACTCGAAACTCAAATTTTCAACCATACGCGACAAACTAACACATAAATTTTTATGAACAATACAAATATCATACGAATCGAATTATTATTTATTTAATATTAATTTCCCACTTGAACTACAAAATTGATCCATATAGTATTTTCCATATACAATTAGTAAAACCATTTAATTATGGAAAATAAAAAGGGATTAATTAAGATTAATTAAGATTAAGACTCCAACAAAAGTGTATTTATCTTTCTGTGCCAAACAAGCCATAAACAAAAAAACCCATAAACTCACGCATCATATATTTATATCATCACACACACACACACAGAGACCTTAATTTAGTCTCCGAGAAAGGATCGGCAGATTCAGAGGGAAGAACCAGAAAAACCCTAGATTTTTACTCTTTGAACGTTCTTCGATTCTCTCGAAGACCGATTAACAGCAACTGCAGCACTTTTTAGGTACCGAAACCTCAACCAAATTCCCCAACTGATCATCTAACTTTCTCGCTCGATTCGTTCAACTCATGATTCTGTGTTTTTTGTTTTTAATTTTTATTATTCTACTGATTTCTGATCACTTCAATTTATCTGGAAAATTGTGTGAATTTGTACCTATATGTATAGGTGATTGCCATTCAAATTGAAGTGATTTTTTTTTTCTTATTATGAACGGTGGATTGGTTAATCAGTTAATGTTGGAACAAACCTGAGCTCATGAGTTTTTTTTTTGGTTATTTTTTTCAATATTAAGCTTAGTTCTCTACTGGAGATTCTGAGATATATGATACAAAATACAAAATATATATTTATTTATATATGTGTGTGTACATTTGTTTTCTGTTGGCTGTTTTAGTTTTGGAATCCATGAAAAAAAGCAATGAGTATAGGTGATTGTTTTTCATAATAAAGTAATTTTTTTTTTGTGTGTGTGTTTGTTTTTCCAATGATTAATTGGTTAATCAGTTAATGTTGGAATAAACCTGAGCTCATGAGTTTTTTTAATTTTTAATATTAAGCATAGTTCTCTACTGGAGATTCTGGGATATATGATGCAAAATATTGAAGATATTTATGTATATATACATTTGTGTTCTGTTGGCTGTTTTAGTTCTGGAATCCATGTTCAAGGCAACGAGTTTGTGGATTTGTTTTGGTAAATTTTCAACAATTGTTTGTTTCTGTGTTTCTAAAAGTAAGAATTCGAGGCTTGTTTCTGAGCTGAAGTTTCTGGTGTTTGTTCCTTTTTTGCTACATTTAATTGTTCTTTCATAAGAGTGAAAAAATGTCTAATGTGAGGCTTGGATCATACAGGAATGATTTTCTGTTGCTGTATTGATAAGAAGGTGTTGGATTCTGAACCGTAAATGGAAAATCGGGGTCAAAAGAGAGCCGATTCAGTAGATGAGTTGCCAGCCGATAAACGTGCTTGCAGTTCATTAGATTTCAGAACAAGTACCTCAAACACATCAATTCCAACCAATATGAATTCGTCCGATAATACCACCCCTGAAACCCAAAACTCACCGGTTCAAACCCAAATGAACTCTGCAGACTCAATCCCCGAAACCCAGAACTCATCAATTGAAACCCAAGTCAATTTGACAAACTCAATACCTGATGAAACCCAAAATTCATCTATTCAGACCCAATTGAATTCTGTACCCTCAGCCCCTGAGGAGAACCACAATGGCGATATGGACACTTCGTCATCTGCCTCAGCCTCAAGCAGGTCTGATGGAGAAAACGAGAAGGATTCCGCATATGGCTCGTGTGATTCAGATGATGAAGAGAATCTCCGAGAATATCAGGAGAGACAGTCATCCAGCTCTCATGGGAAGTTCAAAAGCATTTTGTCAAATTTGGTTGAAGACAATGATCCCTCTGGGCAATTAGCTAGTCTTACTGAGCTATGTGAAGTGTTGTCATTTTGCACAGAGAGTTCACTCTCAAGCATGACGGCTGATTCACTATCTCCGCTTCTTGTGAAATTTGCCCAGCATGAGAGTAACCCGGATATAATGCTATTGGCAATAAGGGCTATCACCTATTTATGTGATGTTTCTCCTCGATCATCGAGCATACTTGTTCGGCATGATGCAGTTCCTGCTCTTTGTCAAAGATTAATGGCTATTGAGTACTTGGATGTAGCTGAACAGGTAATAAATGATTTTTTGATTTATATAGACTTAGATGGCTTTATTTTATAAGACAATTTCACATGGGATGCTATTGTGTTTGATATAGTGCTTACAAGCAATGGAGAAAATTTCTCGGGATCAACCTATTGCATGCTTGCAAGCTGGGGCAATTATGGCTGTACTGAATTATATTGACTTCTTTGCTACAAGTATTCAGGTAAGTGGGTGTTGGATACATAGTTACTGTGATAATCAGTCAATAATATAATGGATTCTTATTTGTTTGATGCAAGTTTATATTCTATAATATAATTTTTGTATTTTACATTTGAAGCTTATAAAGAATTTTTTTTTTTA
This sequence comes from Pelargonium citronellum, assembly GCA_036897665.1. Classification (NCBI taxonomy): domain Eukaryota; kingdom Viridiplantae; phylum Streptophyta; class Magnoliopsida; order Geraniales; family Geraniaceae; genus Pelargonium; species Pelargonium citronellum. The sequence continues at coordinate 9,570 of JAYMSZ010000646.1, forward strand.
TTTCAGAGAGTTGCACTTTCAACTGTGGTGAACATATGTAAGAAACTTCCTTCTGAATGTCCATCTATCATGGAGGCAGTTCCCATATTATGCAATCTTCTACAGTATGAGGATCGACAAGTATGATTCATTTTGAGTTTGCTTTATAGAATAACTCCTGATTTTAAATCTTTGATCAAAATTCCAACTCATTTATCTTTTTATCTTAATTCCTCAGATTGTTGAAAATGTAGCTAGTTGCTTGATTAAAATTGTGGAGCGAGTCAGTCAGTCTTCCGAGATGCTGGATGAAATATGTAAGCATGGGCTGATAAATCAAGCCACACATCTCATAAATTTGAATAGCAGAACTACTCTATCCCAACCAATTTACAATGTATGCAATCTTTTCTTGTTCTCACCTTTCTTCCGAATTTTACCTCTTGTAAATGATGACCTAACTTTTCCATATTTACTGCAGAGTCTGATTGGGCTACTTGTCAAACTTGCGTCTGGTTCTGTTATAGCATTCAGTACTCTTTATGAGCTTAACATAAGCACCATATTGAAGGATATATTATCTACTCAAGACATCTCACATGGTATCTCCTCTCTTCATGTGGCAGATGGACATTGCAGTCAGGTATTGATCCCATATTTCATATTATTTAGTTCAGAATTTTGTATAAACCCAGATGAAAACTCATCTTGTCAATATCTTCAACTTATTTAGGCATGAAATAGCTTTCTAAGTTCCCTTCACTACTGGTTAAGAACTTTGTTCTGTAGTTTAAACACGTTTTCACCCAAACAAAAGTAGAAAAATAGCTTGGAAAAGGTAGCTTCTGGATTTTTCTGGAATGGTAGAAAAATAGCTTTGGTGGGAATTTTGTTTTGTTATATGGTAAATAAGAGGAAGAATGGAAATCATTAATGATATAGAGATATACGAATTTGGTATTGAAGAAATGCTATAAAAGGACAGATGTGGGGTGGGGGTTGTTGTAGCCTTGTAAGACAGAAACCTATTTCCATTGAACTCGATAAGTCTTTGACGCTATTTTTTGATAATGTGGATGACTTATTGCCTAAGCTGCTCGGTAGCCAGGTCGGTATACTGTTTACAAAACCTGTGGGCCTTATAGTAAATGGAGGTCTTAGATTTAAAGATCTAATGGGAGTTCTGTAGTTTTTATCCTATGGAGATTTCTATAGAATTCTGGAGGAACTAATTTTTATGTGAATGCAGTTTGATTCATTCCTGACTGATATACTTAATGTGGCCGAAGTGTACTTTAATGGGTTTTAAATTATTGGGAAAAAGAATTGCTCATCATAACTATATTTCTTCCAGGTACATGAGGTTTTGAAGTTGCTAAATGAGCTTCTTCCTGCGTCAGCAAGGGATCTAAATGTTCAACCAATGATGGACAAGGGGTCATTTTTGTTTAACCATCCCGATCTTCTGCAAAGATTTGGAATGGATATACTTCCCACATTGATCCAGGTTGGTTTCTAGTATGGAACTTCACACTCTTTTAATCTCTCATTACAGGTTTGTTAATCTGGTCTTTGACCCTCTTACAGGTTGTTAATTCTGGTGCGAATCTATATGTTTGCTATGGTTGCTTATCTGTTGTCAACAAGCTAGTTAATTTGAGCCAACCTGACATGCTTCTTGAATTGCTTGAGAACGCCAACATTTCAAGGTGATTCATATCTTCTTGTATTTATCACTATAAATATTAACGTATTTTCTTAGCACTGACAATATTGGGGCATTGTGACAGCTTTTTGGCCGGAGTGTTTACTCGAAAGGATCACCATGTGCTCATGTTGGCCTTGCAAATTGCTGAGATTATCCTGCAAAAGCTTCCTGATTTTGTTTTGACTTCTTTCATAAAAGAGGGTGTCCTTTTTGCCATCGATGCACTTTTAACTCCTGAAAAATGTTCAAGGCTGATGTTTCCTGTGTTCAGTGAGGTGTCTTTCAACTCGAGCCAAAAGTCTGCTGGAAGGGAGGTTCTAAGATGCTTATGCTATGCTTTCAATACTGGTCAGTCTCCTAAAGCATCAGAAGTGGGATCTTGCAAGCTTGAAAAGGACTCTGTTCACAATCTTGCAAAGCAAATACGAACAAGTTATTTCACTCCAAAATTAGATGACTCTGAGGAAGGAACGACTGATATTCTTCAAAATCTTAGGAGTTATTCTGCTGCATTAGACGATCTGATGAATACATACGCAATTAATGAGGATGCAGCTCATCATGACGAGAAGTGTCATACCACATTGTATCAAATTGTGTCAAAGCTTAGTGGAGGAGAACCGATTTCCACTTTTGAATTTATTGAGAGTGGAATTGTAAAATCATTGGTGAGTTACCTATCCAGTGGCCAGTATTCTAGAGACAAGGTAGAGCTTCATGGTGTGTGTGATATCTCCTACATAGTAGAGAGAAGGTTTGAGGCGCTGGCAAGGGTGTTCTTGTCTTCTTCCGATCCCGCTTTCAAGGATTTGCCTATGTTGGTATTAATACAAAAACTTCAAAATGCCTTGTCTTCTTTGGAGAACTTTCCTGTTATATCAAGCCCTATATCCAAGAGAAAGCACTCATTTGCTACTGTTCCAAATGGGCGTAGCACAATGCATCCCTGTTTAAGAGTTTGTTTTGCGAGAGGTGAGGGTGAGGCACGTCTGCGTGAACATTCTGGAGATGTGCTGACTGTTGATCCTTTTTCTTCTCTGGATGCAATAGAAGGGTTTCTGTGGCCTAGAGTTCGCTCTAAAAGAACTGAGTGCACAAGCTCGGCTACTGAAACTGAAAGTGAAACTAAGGGCGATACTGATGGTCCACCTCTCCAACTACAAATGGACGTCAGCCCTGATCAAAGTGAAGTTCCAGATCCTATGGATTCGAACGTGTCTGCTGCTTTACCTGAGTTGGAGGTTAGTTTTGTGTGATGTGGATGCTCTCACCGTTTGTTTCTCGTTTTCTTTTTTGCTTAGAACTTGGAAACATCTTGGATGATACATGTTGCTCATATTTCAAATGTGAATTTCTGCAGAAAGATGGAGCTAATACATCACAGCTTGCACCTGAAATACAAAATAATTCTGGAGAAACATCATCCATGGATGGAAATCATGTTGTAAGTACCCATTTTCTTCACCAAAAGTGACTACTTTGAATGATTTCATATTGACACGACTCAATAGAAAGATTGAAACCAGTCTTTCTTTGTTGTTGGCTATATTGAGATTTACTATCTTTCTGAGATTTCATATGATGTGATTTGGTGTTGTCTTTTCCTCAAGCTAAAATGTTTGTTTTAAACAATCTGCGGCTATGATGCACAAATACTCTCATCTTCTCAACATACCCCTGTCCTATATGTATCCGTCACTTGGACACTCAAACACTCTTTGGATACATGTTGGGCACTAAAATGTTCTCCAATATTTTAGAAATGTTTTTAAGCATCGTATGCATCCATTTTTTTTTCTTCTAAAAATGAATTGATTGAACGTGTTTGACACTCTTAAAACACATCGGCGAGCATAACTTGATGCAACTTTATGCACTTCTATAGCAGGTATTAAACTGATACTACACTTGATCTTAGCCAAATGCCGAGAAAGTTATCTATAGCAATTGCAAATTATCAATTATTATTATTGAATGTATTCTTAGCATACCGTGTCTATGATTTTATCTGTGTCGTGTCCCTTATCTCGTACCTGTGTCTATGCAACATAGATTTGGAGTCATTCTCTGAAATAATTATTGTTTGCTGGTTATAGGAATCTGTAGCACAAGAACAGCTTGTACCTTCAGAGCCAGATACTGATGTGGAGATGGAAAATCCTGCTTCCTGTAGTAGTGAAGATGATTCATCAAAACTCTTGTTTTATCTAGAAGGGCAACTGCTAGACCGGACATTGACTTTGTATCAAGCCATTCTCCAACAACAAATAAAAGCAGAAAATGAATTCATTGCTGATCCGAAGTTTTGGAGTCAAACATACACAGTAACATACAGAAGTTCCGTAGAACTGAAACTTCCCGAACCTCAAGAAGATCTGAATTCAGTTCATGATTCCTCTACATTGGACAAAGTCAGGCCATATGTACAGTATGCTACATGGTTCTCCAGCATGTTTTCAAGTCCTTTAGCTTCTGACATTGACACGTCAAATCCTACTTACGATATTTTGCTTCTGCTTAAAAGTATTGAACGCATGAACCGATTGATATTCCATCTGGTGACTCGTGAAAGAATATTTGCTTTTGCTGAAGGAAGAATTGATAACTTGGATAATTTAAAGCTAACAGTTCACTCAATCCTGCAGAATGAGTTCGTGAGCATTAAGTTAACGGAAAAACTCAAACAACAAATGAGGGATTCTTTGGCTGTGTCTACCGGTGGCATGCCTTTGTGGTGTAATCAGTTAATGGCCTCATGCCCGTTCATATTCAGTTTTGAGGCAAGAAGCAAGTACTTCCGGTTGAAAGCATTTGGCACACCGCAAGTTCAAAGATCATCATCTCATAATAGTTCTGGTTCTCCAAGTGACAGGCGATCCAGTGTTAGTGGTTTGCCTCGTAAGAAGTTTTTGGTTTGTCGGGACCAGATTCTTGACTCGGCCGCCAAGATGATGGATATGTATGCTCATAAAAAAGTGGTTATTGAAGTTGAATATACTGAAGAAGTTGGCACTGGTCTTGGTCCGACACTGGAATTCTATACACTGGTCAGTCAGGAGTTTCAGAAATCTGGTCTGCGTATGTGGAGAGGAGATCATAGTTTAAGAGCTTGCAGCGAGTTATTGGAAGGCAATGCTTCGGGATTTTTGACATCTCCTTGTGGGCTTTTTCCTCGTCCGTGGTCATCTACATTAGAAACATCTGATGGAGTACAGTTCAGTGAAGTGATAAAAAACTTTGTTCTTTTGGGGCAGCTTGTAGCGAAGGCTCTTCAAGATGGACGAGTTATGGATTTTCCTTTCTCAAAAGCTTTCTATAAACTTATCCTCGGACAGGTATAGCTTTATAGTTCCTTTTCTTTGAAATATCATCTATCCTTGTCTTTTCTTAATTTTCCACACTAACGATTTGCAACTTTTTTTTAAATAAAAAGGAATTGAGTTTGTATGACATCCAATCGTTTGATCCCGAGCTCGGTCGGGCCCTACTAGAGTTCCATGCTCTTGTTGTTCGAAAAAAGTATTTGGATTTTGTCGGTGGAGAGCACTCAAGCAGTAAAGCTGACTCAACCTTTCATGATATGCAAATTGACGACCTTTGCCTCGACTTCACTGTACCTGGGTATCCCGATTATGTCCTTATTGTCGGGCCCGACCATTCAGTGGTAAGTCATTCTTTAGTACGGGCATGCTCATATCTGCTCATATTTTGTACCGAGTTTTATGTTTGGTGTAAAATTACCTGATCCTTTTCATGTAATCATCACAGGTAAACATGAGCAACTTGGAGGATTATGTGTCACTTGTTGTGGATGCGACAATAAAAGATGGAATTACAAGACAAGTGGAGGCGTTCAAATCTGGATTCAATCAGGTTTTTACTGTACCATCAGTTCTTTTATAGAATAAACAATTAAATTACCTCGATCTTATGAAATTGGCATACAAGATTGCACTGTTTATTATAGTTCTTCTATTTCACCATGATTTTTGAAGGGTCAACAGTTTTGGTGACTGCGACTTGTACTTCATACATCATGACCATCTAAAATTTAAGACTTCACCATCGGTTGCAATGGTGGCTTTAGTTACTCCGATAATTGACCTTTTGGTTTTTGTCATAATATGGAATAGAACTATCGATTTATTTTTTGTAGGGGATCATCGTCAAAATTTCTACGTGTGTTCATTTAAAATTCTGGTCTAGCTCAGCGATGAATTCTTATTTTCTTTTCTCAAATATTAGTTTCATAGCCAAGCTGACCTTTTATAATGCTCCGTTCCCTTTATTATTCTATAGGTTTTCCCAATTGAGCATTTGCAGATGTTCACTGAAGAGGAAATAGAGCGTTTACTATGTGGAGACTGTGAATCTTGGGCTGTACGGTTTCTATCACCATCAATCTGATCTAGTGTATACAGATTAACCCTTCTACTTTTTTTAAATTAATTATTATTATTTTTTTGAAGCAGTTTAATGAGCTAATGGATCATATCAAATTCGATCATGGATACACAGCCAGCAGTCCTCCCATTATTAATGTAAGTTTTCTCAAATGGTCTCTCTCTCTCTCTGTGTGTGTGCATTTCCGAAACTACAAACGTATTTCTCATTTTTGTGTTGTCAGTTACTTGAGATTATACTGGAGTTCAACCATGAAGAGAGGCGGGCATTTATTCAGTTTGTAACTGGCGCACCTCGTCTTCCTCCTGGAGGATTGGCATCTCTCAACCCAAAATTGACAATTGTCCGAAAAGTGCGTATCACTGAAATTCTCTTATGTTCTTTACTGTTTTTACCATAGTTTCTGTTTCTGATGAACTATTTTCTGGGTTTTAACTTTTAACCTACAGCACTGTAGCAAGTGGGCAGATGCAGACTTACCCAGTGTCATGACTTGCGCTAACTATCTGAAGCTTCCACCTTATTCTTCAAAGGTATGATCTTTCTGGCTGTACTGTACATCTTGCACATGTGGTAGTGTCAATTCGGATTTCAGTTCGAGTTGTGCGTGCAATATGTGTGGGTTGCCGGATCCGATATGCAATTTCCGTATAATGTTCAACCCAATCCCGACCTGAGGCTAGACCCATTTTGTGCAACCCAAACCCACAAATATTTGGGTTGGGTTTTGGGGCCAAACTGACAGCTTTAGTTCATGGGTATGGATCCCAAAACTACGCAGTTATGATTAAGTTAGTAATTCAGAACTAACTCGTTTTGAGTTGAGGCAAAATCCCCCTACACATCCGTTTCTCTCTCTCTCTGAGCCAAAAGAGTGAGGAAAAAGAAAATGGAGGATTAGGGTTCTTTTGCCCAAGTCCAAACTTTAATTTACCGTTTGGATTAAAAATTGGAACGAGAATGGGATTTAAGAATGACAATAGGAAAATTGGGATTCACATTTCAAATTCACTCATTCCAAACATGAAGATTGAGAATCTCATCCCCATTCTCGTTCTTGATTCCAATTTTTAAATAATTTAATCCGAACGCCACATCAAGTGGTTTTGAGGTAGTGACTTACTCATAGTCAGGGTTTCATCGAGTGCTATTCATTAGGGCTATTATGTAATCACGATCATTTTGCAGGAGAGGATGAAAGAGAAACTCTTATATGCCATCACCGAAGGGCAAGGATCGTTCCACCTATCGTAGCTTACTTCCAGTTTCCCACTCAGCAGGTACATAAAATGTGAATAAAATGTAATTATTATTATAATTATAGTAGTAGTAGGTGTTGGTGTAGAGAAAAGAAATGGGTGGTTGGTGGCGGTAGCGACAGCAGCCAAATGAGAAGCCGATTGGTGTGGAACAAGGAGAAGCTCAGAAGAAGCAGCTCTGGAATTCACTGACTTAAAATGGTATAGAAACAGCAAATACTGGTAGTTGATTCACTTTATGGTGTCACGATGTACAGGAAAAGATGGAGTACCATGGGAAGGGTTGGGAAGCTTTTCTGATATTTTCATGTATAAAGCTTTTATGTACAGTGAGGTTTTAGTTCTTTGAAGTAGATGTGACATTTCTCTTTGGTTAAAACAGTGCTCTAGTTGTTCCATCTCTCATGTGGAACATTTGTGTACTGAAATAGCAGTATTTATTTACATACTCTAGAAAAGTTATGTTATGCTTTGGTCATTTCTTATTTCTTCTTTGCTTTGTTTGTCCCTATTTTCTTGTACATAGTGATTCTACAAAATGGTTTATGGCTCCCAATTCTAGCTCTAACTTGTAAACTTGTTCCCAATTCATAGTACTAGTAGAGCTGGCAAAAGGGTACTTGACCTGCAGGTTACCTGAAACCTATAGGGTTGGGCTAGGGTCGGGTATACCTGCAAGAACTGCATTGGACAGGACACGAAACCTAAACAACCCTATAGGGTCCGGTTAGAGACTCTTTTACTATGGTATTATTATTGGGCTTAGAGGCATTTTGAACATGGTACTACTGGGCTTTTAAGCCTTTTAATATGTTGTTATTGGGCTTTTGGTCTTTAGTATGGGCTTTTAGGCGTTTTAAAACATGGTAATATTGGGCTTTTAGCCTTAGGAACATGGTGTTTTTGGGCCCTGGGCCTCGAATGGTTTTTTTTTTCAATGATAGCATAGAATGGTTTAAGCATTTGTAAATATGATATTGGGCTGTTGTGAAATTTATATGGGCTTCAGGCCTTTATAGTAATATTGGGCTTGTGGGCCTTATGAACATGAAAATGTTACATTTGGGCCTATGTGAACACGATATGGACCAATATTTGTGCCTTATAAAGATATGGGCTTAAGAAAGATGAGAACCACTCAGAATTGGGCCTTTAATTTCAGCTGGGCTGGAGTATCATACCAAATTGGTCTACCAATACAGAAACAAGAGGAGGGAAGATACTCAACGTAGGTATCGTTTGGATCGGGGAATCCAAATTACCATGGATTTTATATATTACAGGAATGTAGATTCCTGTAATA
>JAYMSZ010000647.1:0-18221 GCA_036897665.1 Pelargonium citronellum
CAATTGAATTATTGTTACTTGCTTTATAATCTCGTTGTTTGTTATTGGTGTTAATAACTTGATAATTTATATAACAAACTTTAGTTGTTTGATTAATACTCAAGTGAAACGTTTTAACGATTGGAAACAACACATGACTCCCAATTCCCAACCGTCCTCCACAAACCACACTGAACATACCAACTAGGAGATGCAATTGCAGGCTCTATAGGACTCATATTGGGTTGGGACATATTATTTTATTTTTATACAAAGTGGCTAAAAAGTATTTATTTTCTCTTATTTTATAACGGGATTCTGTTTGTAAGAGTTTGGCTCATATTTCAGTAATTTCACAAACAATGCAACATCTATTTAACATGTGTTGTTGATAGATAAACTGTAGTAGAAAGTAATAGAATTAAGGACAATTATCAATAGATTGGTGTTTGCACTAAATAGATTAACAGAGAGTAGAGCAAGATAGGGGTCAAGCCATCAATAATCACATAGGGGGCAGAAGAAATGATAGAAGTAACCATTAATAATCATCAAGGGCCTGAGAAGTGAGAACTAGTAGTTTACTGTGAGGCCACTTGATTCTAATGCAATTATGGCACTTTCTCTCACCAATTCTTGTGTCGAGAGAGAGAGAGAGTAGCAGAGCTGCAAATTTGAATTTAAACACATAGATACTAACTATAAATCAATCTGATATGAATACATTCAAATACTGATCAAATTGGACAAATCCAATTTGAATCATTTTTGAATTTTCATATTACTCAAATCCAATTCAAATTATATACTGTCACACTTCTAGAGGGCTAACATGTTTTTTACCTAGCAATTAAGGTTATTACACATTGCCCAAATTTGTCAGTCCATTTTTTGAAAATTGAGGATGATGTTGTGTCCTGGCTGTGAATGAAACCCTACCAAAGCAATCAAACACGTCAACTAATAATTACGGTACCTGAGACTGAGACTGAGAGCGACCCAACTGAATAACACAACATCATGGGCTGATCTGATCAGCTGTTGCGTGATGCCCCCACCCACAATTCAAACATACATGTTCATTCATGGACCGCACCACCACTCGATCACACCCTCCCACGAACTAATTTACTAATTTATTCCCAAATTTCTCACCACGAGGACGGAGGGACGAGAGGTCCAATCTCTCCATCTGTCTCTTGTGCATTTTCACAAACACATGATAGGCACGGCACATAAAGACCCAACAATTCCAGTCAAACTTTCCTTTCCATTTCAAACTTTCAAACATTTCTGCTACCCAACCTCTCCTCCTCCTATGGAAAGGCCCAATCGGAGGTCGGGAAGGACCGGAGACGACCACCTCCACCGCCCGTCCCGTCGCGCCTTGGCATTGCCGCCGGTCAAGGCTCCGCTGGACGAGGTCAAGCTGGCGGCCATCGCCGTCGATTTAAACGTACGGCCGAGATCGGCCGATATGTCCGCTGCGATGCAAGAACGCGCCTTCCGGTGCGCCAGAGAACTCCTCGACGCGAATCCCGAGAAGCGGCCCAGTCCAACTCACTTGGCCATGTCCCTCAAGAAGGTCAGTTTTTATTTTATTTTTTTTTGAAATAAATTACTGTTTGGTGATGTTGTTTCGAAGAATTTGAAACGAATCTTGAAATTTGGTGATATTTTAGAGATTTGATGGATGGTATGGACCGGCATGGCACTGCATAGTGGGGAAGAGTTTTGGATCTTTTGTGACTCACTCGACTGGAGGCTTTGTATATTTTTCCATGGATAATAAGTTCTCTTTTCTTCTCTTCAAGACTGAGGTCCGGCCTGTGGTTGCCAAGTCTCGTCCTCCTCCTCCACCCCCACCTCCACTTCCTCTGTTGAAATATAAGTAGTGGTGTTCTTGAAGCTTACTATAATATATGGTAGCGAATAGTGATGCATAAAAACTGTTCTCTGTAACCTCCTCTCTGCTCCATCTTCAACTTTCCATTGGAATGAAAAATCGTTTGCTTGCTTCAATTTTTGATTCCTTTCTTCCCAATGTATATGTATCAACCAATGTTCTAACCATTTTGATTTCAATGGATAATTAACACAAGTCAAACAAATCAAATGGTAATATTTATTTGTAGCTCTCTCCTTCCCATCCCAACGCAAAGATATTTGAATCCATGACATGTGTCTTGACTATTGCAGGACAAATCATAGGGTAATACTGAATTAAAAGAAATTATTGTTTTTTTTTATGAAAAAGAGAATTACAGTTTGTTTTATCGAGTCGTGTTCGTAGTTCGATGTTTGGTTGAACAAATTAATATGAGCTGACTCGTTTATTAAACATGTTGAACTGCACGACCATTTTATGAGCACGTTTACAGGATTGGTTCTAAAATTACGCAACACTTTTAATTAATTAGTTGGTTAATTAAACGGGTTCAATGACAACAATACTAAATTATTAAATGAGACAACGAGAAGCTAATAATTGAGTTGAACATAAAACTACCTAAACTCATATCATGTTTATGTCTTGTCAAAAGTCATTACGTCCCTTTACATATATATGTATATATATGTATGTAACATTGTTCATAATTTACTAACCCCATCTATATATGATATAATTGTAATTTTTATAAATCAAATTAGTACAATATATCACGTAATTTTTATAACCTTTTTATGTCACGTCAACCTTCTTATAAATTAATAGTTTGACCGATTTGCCCTTGGGCAAAAAACCATACTATGTGTACCTGGTGGATGAGCATCAAGATCACAGCAATATCTCGGAAGGGTGTTTTGGGAAATAATGAAAATGCATTGGAGTGATTGAGAAGCAAGTCTCCGAAGGCCCAATAGGTAGATGACGCGGACGGGAGCGTCAGTGTGAGCACATACACGGTAGCCAATAGGTATATGGATTTGAACTTTTGTGGCTTCCACATTGCATGCATGATCTCTCTATTGCACAACACAATACCAAAATTAATCAAAACTATATTTTATAAAAATAAAATTGTAGATATGGTTGGATTTAGTGGTTTTTTAAGGGTATTTACAAGATTAAATTTTTTTTTAAATAATAAAAATACATTAGGAGGAACTGGTGTTGGGGTCTAGATTCAGGTTGTGCCTTATCTACCTAACCTAGATCCACGAATACTTGGGTTAAGTTTCGTATGTAGACATGAATGTAAGTGGGCATTCTCGACATGACGTGTCTTTAACGATCTCGTGTCGAATAAATTATTTGATGTTGACTCAATAGGAATACACGATATTGTGCATGTAATGAATCCGAACAATCTTCAGGTTGGATTGATTTAAGCAGAAACCAAATATTTCAATCTATAATTGAAAATATTCAATTCAAAACCCGAATTGTGAACTCTGTCCCAATGCTCGAGTTTGTTATGGACTATAGTCTTTAACGGGCCTACATGGGTTAAAGGTGTTTTGTACATGACAAGGACATAGACAAGAGGGTGTGATAAAGAGTGGGGGCTCTTTGGGAATAGAGCAAATATCTAAACCCTAGTGGGAAAAGAAGAAAGTGCAATGGTGTGAAAAAAAGATGCTTTTTGCCTCCATGCTTGACAAGGGCAAAATGGGAATTAAATGTGCTAGTCACATGGATCTTGAGTTGACAATTTGAACACAAATCAGCGGTATCTGACTCTTGCCCGATGACTTTTCATGTTAGGGCGGGTAAACCTACACAATTTAGCGTATTTCTTAGTTAAAACCCGAAATCCATCCCGACCATCCACATACTGTTATAATGCCGGATTAGAGTTCAACAAACCGGACCCTACCAAAACACGACACCATTAGATCAAGTCTGCATAAGAAAAGGTTTGGTCATTTTCACTACGACCCAACATTATTATCTATTTATTCTTTTACCTCTTTTATGGGTTTTTTCAATTTATATTTTTGGCTGCTATCTAGTACTAGATATTCATGAAACATACTTGGAAATAACGTAAGAAACACGAAATGAATCAAATAAATAAATAATTAAATTTGGGTTTTGATTGTGTAGGAGTCTTACACAGTAACAGCATGCCCCCCAAAGGTGTAGAGAATGTTGGTGGCCCCAGTGAAGTATAGAACCATCTTTGTGGGCCCCGAATGCTTCACTCCCTCCACCTATGTACAAAAATAAAATGTCACGTCAGAGCGCCGCACATATGCACGCAAAATGTCGCATTGCAAGGGGTTTATATAACAAATACACGAGTTAAAACGAGTTGAGTTACTACAGTTGTTAACTAAAGTTTCGTGCACTGAATGGTTCCTTTAGAAAATTTGTACCTGGCCATGGAGTAGAGAGGCAATGGTGAGGTACCAAGCAGTGTAGGTGGTCATGATGAGCCCAAGGAAGGACCAGATTCTGTAGTTGTGAAAGGATGGTATGAACACTGTGGTGGCACAACATGCTCCAAATATGTAAGTCCATGTCCTCTTGTCCAATTTGTCATTTATGTAATATATGTTGCTGCAATATTTACATCATTACACAACAATAATTCTTAATTTGTATAAATCTCAATGAAAGTTTTAGAGATTGCATGATTTGATCTATTGAAATGAAAGAAGATATATACTAGAGCTAGCAATTCAGGGATCGAAGGCAGATTCCGAATGGAAAGACCTAATCTAAACCCTACTGGAGAGAGATGTGAGTTGTGGATATCAGTTGAACGTGTAAAATGTACAAATTCGTGTGAATTTATATAACTTACCCGCCAAAATGGTTGGATCTTTTATTCATCCTAAACCCGAAAAAAATGTGGATTGAGTAGTCTATGCTTTCTAGTGCCCTTGGGTTAAGCTCTAGATAAGACAAATAGTTAGGACATACCTTGCACAAGCAATGAGCTGAATGACAGATCCAAAGAGAAGAAATGTGCAATTAAATGCCAACCCAACATTCCTCCAATGCTTCCCCAAAAGCCCATCAAGAACTTCAAACCACTGTTTCCATTACAACAATCAATATGTAAGAAGCATGAAATTACCAAAGTACCCAAAAGATATTATAGCTAACAATTCAGATTTCAGGTCGGGTATGGATTGAGTTTCACGTGAAATGTACCAATTTACTTGATCCCACCAACAAATTTATCGGGACCATATGTTGCAGACAAGATTCAGGTTGGAAAAACTTAATCTGAACCCGATCTGAAAGGACTACAGATTTGGGATGTAATTATGGGTTTTTGATGTTATCTAAAAATTAATTGAGTCTATTATACACAGGCCTTAGAACTGACCATTCAAGTTTTGAGTAGAGTTTTTCGGTTTAAACTTAAAATGCTTAATCTAAATCCGGTCCAAAATGACTGTGAATTTAGAATTGAATTTCGGGTTTCACGTACTAGGCGCTACCTAAAACTTGATCGGGACTATTTTATGCAAAACGAAATCACAAAATTGAGAATCGGGTTCCGAGTTCAAGTTCAAATAATCAGCTCTACGACGAGTGAAGACATGAAGACGTGATATTTTTAAGGTTCTTTTCACTATAATTACCTGAATGACATGGTTTCTGAAATCAACCTTCTCTCTTTCCTTTCTGGTTCTGTACTCAACGTAGAGCACACTGATGAGATAAGCCGTCCAGCTCCCAAGCAAGCCATAGAAGAGCTGGAACAAGATCCCGGAGAGCATGCCCAGCTGCGAGAACGAGTACGGAAGTGTCAAAAGAACCTGAGCTACCTGAAAATTCACGAAACAAAATCACAACCCATGTCAGGAAATTTGTTTTCTAGCAAAAACCCACGTGGCAGAATTTGAAAAACTTGAAAATTTTCCCGAGAAAATCACAACTTTTGCCGGAAAATTTGTTCTTGGCATAACAAACCCATGCGGTGGAACGTGAAAATTTACGAAACAAAATGAGAACCCAGGTCGGGAAATTTGATTTTAGCAAAAACCCACGTGGCAGAATTGGAAAACTTGAAAATTTTCCCGAGAAAATCACAACCCATGCGGGAAAATTTGTTCTTGGCATAACAAACCCATGCGATGGAACGTGAAAATTTACAAAAGAAAATGAGAACCCAGGTCGGAAAATTCGATTTTAGCTATAACCCATGTCGTGGAAAATGAAAATTTTCAATTTTGTGTGTTATATACTTGATTGGAGGCACAGCTGAACCAGGCGTCGTAGGCTGAGCCACCATGCCAGAAGAGCTGAGAGAGCTTGGTTTTGAGGTTTTGGGGCTTGTGGACTCCTTCGGACACTATCTCTACGTAGTTGCCAGCTACCACTGTCTCCACCACCTTGTCGGAGGCTGACATGTCTCCCATTTGTTGAAGCTTCTCTGGTTATGGTGGTGGTGGTGAAAAAACAGAGCAGAGAATGATAGGTGTTTAATGAAATGCCTCAGTGAGTTGGTAGAGATGGAAGTGGAGAAGATGTGATATTTATATACAAAGATTGATCGGTTTGGGTTTGAGTTCTCGAAGGTTGAGAAAGTTCATGTTTTGAAAGGTATTTGAGAGAGAGAGGAAAGGAGTGACATAGTACTTTGTGTTGGTAATCTTGACAATTTGGACCCGAATTTGCAGGTTCGATATATAACTCGTTATGACCTATTTTTGGATTAGAACTAGTTTAAGTCCCGTGCGTTGCACGGGCTATAATATTCACAATAAGTTTTATTATATATAAAATTAATGAATTGATTTATATTGAGTAGTAAAATTATATACATTTAACATTAGAAAATAGCTCAAAAAAAAAAACATTCCCAAATCAATAAATATTATCATTGAATGCATTCTGACATATCCAAAAGAATGATTCGAGAATTCACTATATTATACAAATTTTACATAAAAGATATAAAATATTCTAAAATTACATTATAGTGGACACCCTCAAGATTCGCACCTATAAATATTGATTTTTATATAAAAAAAAACTCTAAATACATCACAATGAGTTATTGAGATTATGTGCCGACATACCTCGTTCCTTCGTTTCACCTTGTGAATGTGAATAATTCACCCACATTGTATTATCTACATGTATGAAAAAATAAGTTAAAAAGCTTATCAAGATTTCGTCATTGTCTGTATGGTAGAATATAAAATTGCTAACTACAAATCTGTATGCATAATAAGACATCATAAATTATAAATAAGAACAACGAAAATTAGATCATTGAAAAACGTATAGAAATTACAAATCGTTGGTGAATTCATCTAAACACATATTACAAAAACTAATGGTAAAAGTCTATTTATAAACTCCAATTAGGGTTTGCACATGTGTTTGACTTGTGACTTTAGTTTAACTTGTAAGATTGAAATTTCTTTTTTCTAATGATTCAAACAAAATTGTATTATGAAATTATTAAAAAAAAAAGAAATTACTTGTGGAACAATAAAATTATTACAAATAATTATAAAGTTTACAAAAAATTACTCACAGAAAAATCAAAATTATAACAAATTTTTCTTGTTTAATAATTATTTTGTAAATTTCCTTAAAAACAATTATGACATTTATAGTAGAGATCTTCTTTTATTGAAACCAAAATAATAGAGAATTTAATTTAGGTAAATTTTAGTTTTAAAATTTTCTTTATAACTCCAATTAAAACTTAATTGCCTTGTAATACACGTATATAGTTGATATTTAATATTAAATATTTTACTTACTGAAAAATTAAACTATAACAACTTTTTTTATTAATTATTTTTGTAAATTACCTTATAAAATAATAAATTTAAATTATTTTGTATATTTCCCTATATATAGTAGATTTTTTTAAGACCAAAATAACAGAGAATTTAATTTAGATTAATTAACTTCAATAAAAAATTTAGGTTTAAGGAAGTAAAAAATTGACCTTATTTTAAATTTAGTTCTAAATTAATATTTAATAAAAGTTTGTGCTCAAATTATAAATAAATAAAATTTTGTGCCAAAACTAAAAATGTGATGACATGGCGCTCTAATACGCATTATAAACCTGTTTTTTTTTTCCAGCTTTTATAGTATGTATAGATGGGCTGACAAATTCGCACAATTCATTATATTTTATATCTAAAATCTGAAACCGACCAAACCCAAGGGATAGAGTTGAACGACCCAACACCTGATTTGCTATCTCTAGTGTACGTATACTTACATCTCGCCATTCGAATTTTGGGTCGAAACATTTTGGGTTTAAAGTGAAAAGATAAAATCTCAACTTGACTTGTGAGAGATTTGAGTTTGTTTAGATTTCGAGTTGGTAATAAAAAACGTTCCATTGAACGCACCTTGTCCAATATGATTCAAATATCTTTCATATAAACCTTACTAAAAGATACTCGAATTGGTTTTGTGTTACTCGTATTATAAAATTATGGGTTTACATTGCTAGTTCTAAGTATTAACAAGTAAGATACGGATGCTCAATGTAACTAGCAATAGGGAGGGAAATAAGTTGATTTTTTATAAAAATCTGCACAACAACTATTTATATCTCATACGTTATATTTTAGATACTGCCAAATTTCACTCTAATATGTGATCGTGGACGTTTAAACTTAAATGTTCTCCATATCAAAAGTCCAAAATTGACCTTAAGATCATCAATCTTCCTTTTTACCACTTCGAAAACAAAAGAAAAGGATGTAAGGGATTTGGGAAGCAAATCCAAGTCCAACATGTGTTGGTTGGGATAGATTATTAAAGGAAAATAATTGATGGCTTTGACAAATACAGCTGGTTTTGGAGCCCATTTTGTAATTATAGTTTTGTCTTTTAGCTCATAATAAAATAGTACTAGTAGGGTAATTAGAATACAAGTTTATGTTAATTAAGGGTAATTGTTAGGAAACATGAGTGGTTTGTGTACTCGATCGAGAGTAGGTCTATGCCCTATTCCCGAGCACATTAATTTGATTTTAATAAATTATCATGACAAATATGATAGTTAGAATCAACGAACCAACGATTTGACAGTTATTCTAACAAAATTTTATTATTTATTTCGGCAATTGGAGAACATATTGCTAATCAAATTTTACTATTTAAGTGTTTGATTTTATGCCAAATTACACCCTTCATTTACAATTTTCTTTATAATTTCAACTCATTTGTGAAAAAATGATTTGACCCAAAATAAATACACATGTTTTGTGAGGGCTATTTTCTAAAATGCAAAAATTTCAAACTTTTTTCTACCAAAAAAAAATAAGAACTTCAAACTTTGAACCATGCATCTATAAATACACATAAAATTTTGTGGAGAACAAGGTACTCCTAGGTAGGAGACACAAAAAGTAAAAAAAAAAAAAAAATCAACCATGAGGTTTAGGCCATAAGGGCATGAAATGAATTAATTATAGAGAAGTAGACCACATTATTGCAAGCAAAGGAGCATGGTCTCTTTAGAAGAAGAACAAAGCAAGCTTTACCACATGGCCTTCTTCAACCCAAAACAAACCAAACCCTTTGGATTTGGCCTTTTGTGGACTCTCTTTAGCATCACTCCCATATTCTCTCCCCAATGCAACTTCCCATAGCGCATCATGATCCGAACACGACACAAAATTTAAAAATTCAATAGAATCTGATACGTGTTAAGTAACTCAATTGGTTTAAACATGTTTGTTCTATTTGTAAGTGTGTTGGTGAATATATATACAAATTTACCCATAGTTAGAGATTTAGCGAGAGAATTCCTTAGCCGATTTAGCTAGAGATTTAACGAGGGAATTCATTCCCTAGCTAAATCCTTCGCTAAATCCCTAGCTAAATCAGCTAGGAGCATATTAGTTAGGAAAGTGTTTTCTTAGCTAAATCCCTCACAAACCCCGTTTAGCTAGAAAATTCCCTAGCTATACTCCGTAGCTATTATGAGGTTTTCTAGTAGTGGGTATATGTAAAACACAAACACTTCTTCTTCTTCTTCTTCTTCTTCTTAGAAGGGGGAAGAAAAAGAAGCTTATTCATGTTTAAAAAGCTTTTGATTATGTGCAGTGCAACATATTCATGGGGGCATGCTGAACATTTTCTCATATTGTCTCCATTACCATTTCTTCTTCTCATATACTTGGCAATACAGATCACGTAACTAAAACAGGTTGGTCCAGAAAATTTATGTGTATGTATTTATCAATTTTTCCACATTTATATGTTCGACAATTAACTTGTAAATAGTCAATACTGAACTTTCATACATTGGTCGGTGGGGAAAATAACATAAGCAATACTAGACTTTAATTCATGCAATTATCGGTAGAGCTGGCGGTTTGTGCATGTGTGTCATGTTCGTATCGTGCTATGGTTAATATACATGAATATAGTGCTTCCTGATAATGCTAGCAACTTGATGCCCATACAGTAATTGTGATCATGATTTCATATTTTTCACTTAAAAAAAATAGTATATGGTACTGTTGAATTATCTGTCATTGCTAGCTGGTGTGTTCATTTCTTCAATGTCAGTAACTCTGTTGAATAAAACTATTTTCAATCCTTGTTGATCATGTTAATACTTAATAGGAGCAATATGGGCATAGAGTGACATCATTTTCAAGCAATATTGACATAGAGTGACATCATTTTTTATAAATACATAAATAAATGTCACATTGGTTTTGGGTGTTGCTTCTTGTTAAATTATGTTTCACATCTTGCAAGAATATGCAATCATTTTATGTTATTAAAGTGTATAGCTAGGCTACAATTCTTTTCATAAAACTATTTGCTAGCCATCATAACACCATTTATATCCCCAAGATCAACATAGTTGACTATTCTACTTTATACAAATTCTAAAAAAATTAAAAAAAAATTACTATATACGTTTTACGATCAAACTTTGTAATTTCATCATATAACACAGAAGAATAGTCTAAAGATCAAATTAAAACAAAAATAAAATTAAGTACCAATTCAGAACAAAATAAACAGTTAGTTAAATCAGAATGCTACATCTTTCCTTGTATGTATTTGATCTGTATGGGTCACATTTGGATATTGAGGTGTCTTGTCTCATCACCTCTACTTAGTGAAAATGTTGAAGTCTTTGTTGTATTTCCACACTTTACACTCACTTGGTATTCACCCAAAAAGCCATCAAGACTAAAAGAGCCATACTCATCTGTCTTGCCCTCAATATTATCATTTTGCCACTCTTGAAGCAACTTGTCAACCACATCTCCAGCAGGGAGGTTGTGGAGATTGTTGTCAGTCAAGCACATTTGGTAGCATCCATATGGGTGCAATGCAGTCCACAGCATTATCCCATTCACTGATGGATGTGAAAAGCCTTCCCTCAACACTTGTTCCAAATATAGAGCCTATAAAAGAAAAAATATTACTGTTAGAGCCGACAATTTAGACCTGAATGCACGGGGACTGACACCCGATTCAAACCCAACCTGACCAACTTTTAGGTCGGACCGAGCAAACCCGCACATTTGTACGTGCTTAACAATTGAAACCCTATCAAACTGAAGTACTTTCAAGTTGCGGTCGAGCAAAAGGTGGGCCCAACGTAAATAATGGTGTTGATTATCATGCTCTAGCCCGGCCCGTGGCCAATTTGACAAGCTAGAGCTTGTAAAATGAGACATGGGTAGGGGTGTTCAATGGTCTGATTTGGACCGGACCGACTAAAAATGAATGGATCTTGGACCGACCTTTGATACATTACGTGATCCGGACTTATCCGACTCAAAATGAATCATTTTGATCATTAAGGGACCATTTTAATATATATTTTAAAAAACGTTAAGCGGAACCAGATTATAAATTAATCCAAACACCATCTTACTTGTGTCTCGTGATCGAGCTTCTCGCTGACGTCAACCTCGGTGAGCCAAATGGGCAGCCCCAATGTCCCCAATTTGTCAAGAACAGCTCTCATTAGAGGAAGATTTGGGGTTGTGAAATGACCTTCTAGCCCTATCCCATCCATGGACACACCACCTTGTTCAAGCTCTCTCACCTTTGAAATGTATGCGTCAACGGTTGAATTCACATCACTACAAGTCTCCACAACGTTAAATTCATTCAAAAATAATGTTGCCAGAGGATCAGCTTCATGGGCTTTTTGGTAAAATTGCACAGTGGCGTTGGGTCCAAGTCTTTGCTCATAAAAGTTGAAGTGAAGCATTTCATTGCTGACGTCCCAATGTATGAACTCTTCTTTGTATTTGCTCATTAGGCTTTGGATTCTTGACTCAACGGCCGATTTTAGATCGGAACCTGAGACACGAACACGACACGAAGTTAAGCAGAAGTAGGCTCAGTTTAGTAGAGCATGTGTCGGGTTTGTGACCACTAACTCAATCTGTTTACATGGGTCGTGAAACCATTTTCTTGGTTCAACTTGAACCAACCTACACATTTTAAATGCATGCCTCATCCCGACCCGAATTTCGTGTTTTCATTTAAATGTGTCGTGTCGGATCATATCGTGTATGCAGTGGCGGATTCGGAAATTTTAAGATATGGAGTCAAAAAAAAATTTGTTAGTGTAATTACACTAAAATGAGGGGTCAATTAAGTATAATATGTATATTTTCTTAACGAAAGTAACTAAAAATTATTTTTTTCTCTCCAAAATGTGGGGTCAACTGACCCCAAAACCATCCATGTGGCTCCACCACTGCGTGTAGATTTAAACAAATTACAATTAAATGTGTAGTGTAGGTCGTGTCATGTCGTGTCTATTAAGTTGTGTATGTGTCGTGTAATTCAACCCGGTTCAATATTCAGGTCGAGTTAAAATAACCGATTAAGTTAACATAATAATAAACTTTCAACATGACACGGTTTACGCAGATTGCAACGGTTACCAGAAAGTTCTCGAACCCACGATGGAGTGTACTTCGGATCTTCCCAGAATATGTTGTGTCCTCTGGTGGCGATTTGGTTGGCTCTTACAAATTGGAGCATTTGGTCTGAGATGGTGTAGTTGATTTTTCCTTTTTCTGGTTCTGTTGCGTACCATTTCAGCTCATTTTCAAAAACAGCTGCGTTGAATCTCTTAACGAACCAATTCTGCATACAATTTGGGGGACAAATAACGTATAGGAAGAGAACCGACGTACGTGCAGTTCGTGCATGTGTTTTCAGACTTCCTATATTTGGAAACACGGGTCTAAACAAAGCAGGTAAAAAAATGCACGTGTTTTTATTTGTCTGAATGTGCCTCGCCACACGATTCTCACATTTTTTTAAATGTCAGACTCGACACGTGCACAATCGCTAAAGACGTATTAGAATAGGCCTTACTTGATATGGTTCATTTCCAAGAATAGTTTTAGCAATTGCAGATCCAAAAGGAAACTCTCTAGAAACTTGTTGGACTGAAACTGAAGCTCCTTCTAATCTTCCTCCAACTTTGTTTGATACATGGATTGTTACAGCTCTCTTCCTTTGCTGTTAATTAAACATTAATTAACACATCATTAACAATTAAACAACTCGATCAAAATGGTCTCTAACGTTAACTTC
The DNA here is from genome assembly GCA_036897665.1 of Pelargonium citronellum. Taxonomy (NCBI): domain Eukaryota; kingdom Viridiplantae; phylum Streptophyta; class Magnoliopsida; order Geraniales; family Geraniaceae; genus Pelargonium; species Pelargonium citronellum. The sequence continues at coordinate 13,466 of JAYMSZ010000647.1, forward strand.
CTTTTGTTTCGACAATGCAATCAAGTGACGTTTAAGTTGACTAAATTAACGAATAAAAATTGTCGTGTTAGCTAACTTAGGCAGCACGTGGTCCCCAACGTCAACAAAAATTGTCATATTAGCCTAATTTGAGAATACCGATATGTACTAGACTAATTTGAAATAAAATAGCATAGTTTGGACCAAATTGGACCAATGTGAATCTTTTGGAGATCAAATTGGGTACAAATTCGAAACAAAACAATATGATTTATTTACCTTATTAATAATGTGATTCTGACTGGTTCTCCATTGCTGAGCAGTAAAGGGCTGCAAAGAAGTGCTTGCAATTTCTATGTTTATGTCTCTACCATCTGATATCTGTGAAACCATAATCCAAAACAACATCAAGAGCAAAGATTAGAAAAATCGGACCGAACCGGTTAACTAGATTGAGACCGGCAAGTGAACGGATCAAAAGCGTGAGCTAACCGAAGCACTAGAACTCGTGGATACCGGAAACCCGACCTACGTTATTTGCAGGTTCGGTTGGATCCCATTTGAATCCAAACTCACATACACCTAAAACCCGATTCACATTTTTGAGGGTTCGACTCCTATGTGCAATTTTTAAGTGATAAACTAACTTGGCCAAGAAAATAATCGGATCTATTGCAATTTAAATCTACAAAGATGCGGGTAAGATTTCAAGTTCTCGTGAATTCATATTCAAATCACCAACTCTAAGTTAAGAATAAAGTATTTTCAACTCGAACCCAGAAGATCAAGTCTGAAATTTAAATGGTCAGCGCTAGTTAGAGCTGACAATTTGGACCGAATCCAGTTTGACCAACTTTTGGATCGGACAAACTAGAACAATTCAGCACATTTGTGGCTAAACCCAAAACCCGATTCGCCAGCTATAGCGCTAGCCATCCAAATCGGTTAGTACATTGGTTCGTGTCCGGTCCAATTTTCAAATCAAACACATTGAAGTAGAAAATTACCTGAAAAAACAAAGTGGATAAATTGGAAGGTGAAGTGAGAACAAAACCACCCTTGAGAAATGACCAACAACCAAGCTTGGCCACAACAGTTCCTATGCAGTTAAATGCTTCTTGTTCACTTGTGACGCTTGCTCTTATCAAAGATGAATCTGCACCATCTATCTTCACCCAACCTATATTTCAATTTTCAATGCCATAATCTTCAATTTTCTAAAGTTTTGGACCAATATAAAAATATCATACATTTTCAGTCTTATAATCTTTATCAAAGGTTTCTCGCAAATGATCTAGGAGTGACGGTTCGTGTTTGCGAGTTTCCTTCGTCCGTGTTTGAAGTACATTTAGGCAGGCTATGATTAGCTTTATCAACCAGAACCCAAACAAATTTGACTCAGAACTCGAATAAGTCTAAAATTTTTTCAGAGCGCATTAAAATTAGTTAATTTACTAACCATAACTCGAAACAAATTCAACTCGAACACAATCCGAAACCTGATATTATATGGGTTGGTGGGAGGGTTAAATTATCCCCATATTCCAAGAAATATATAGTCATGAAACAATACAAATTGAACTGCCAACCAACAATTGGCAATTACTATGTGACACCTTTTTTTCTTCTTGGACCTGTAAAAGTCTACAAAAAGTTGTTTTATTGATTGGTCTCACTGTCCAAAGCAACTAGGCCTTGGAAATGAGCATGTTATTGGTGCAATTCAGTGTGAAAGAGCCAAGAGATCATGTTGAAAAAGAAAAAAAAAATCAAGTGTCCAATTTATTGTATTTATGTAACAAGATTTTTGGGAATAAAAAGTTTTGAAAACCCATATTTTCAGGTAAAAAAAATAACTAAAAGATTTGTAATTTTGTATGATACCCAAAATGGTCTTGTGACGGCAAAGAAATCGACCCAAAATGGATTTGTATTAATGTGTATTCTTTTGTTAAAAAAAAAAAAAAAGTTTGGTACTTTCTCTACCTCTTAAAAATTAGGGATTTAAGACTATTGCATGTTTTTTTTTAAAGACGGCCTAATGATGCATATTTACAAAGAATCAATAGTGTTCAGGAAAGAGGTCTCTTACACCACCACCATCAAGGATGTGTTGAGTGAGAATCGATCATGAGACCTCATCTCACTCACACAGTTGTAATAACCAACTGCGCCACCCTTAGTGGTTAGACTATTGCATGTTATAAAACAAGTATAACAGTTTATTCTTGTAGTGCTCGGAATCTCGGTCTAGACACAAACGAAATGAATTTGGGCGGGAACTCCATGCTCACAAATTTATTGGGGCTGATATTAGTACTTGTTAATGAGGTGACATCATCTCGTTGATCATGATTTATAACATGTAAACTCGTTATATCTTGCAGGTTGGTCGACAAAAGATAGATAGAGAGTCTCACCACGTTACTTTTGACAATATTTTTGAAAAGATTTAACCCCCAAATTAAAAAATCAATAATAACACGTAAAAAGAACAAGAAACTCACTTGAGAAACAGTAAATGGTTCCTGGTTTGAGATTGTGGAGAATCAAAGCTGGTGAGTAGACTCCAGTTTCAGACCCTGTAGTGACACCATTAACAAGTTCCAAGCTTGATGAAAATTTCAGACCCTTCAAGATTCCTCCATTGTACAATGCCTTCTCTGGCTCCTTCTTGCACTTCAAATCCCAAATCCTCAAATGGGTCAATCCCAAAACTTCAAAAAGAAAAAAAAAAAAAAAAACTTCAAAATAATCATATTTACCTCAGTATATGCAGAAGAATCATACAATATTGGACCATCTTCACCACAAACTAAAGAAGGTACTAAGAGCAAGAGGGACAAGAAGAGGCTCAAGGTTGAAGAAAGTAGCATGATGTTCACAAGAATGGCTAAGATTTGTAATTAATGAATAATTGAACAAATGGAGTGATGGGTGTTTGATTTATATATAGAAAAGTTTTTAGTCCCAAAAAAAAATAAAAAGAAACTGAAGAGGTAGAGATTCAAGTCACTTGTTTGACATGTTTATTTCAAAACTTGTTTAAGGTAAAATGTACTTGGTAATAACTAGAAAGAGATAAAATGTTTCCGTAGAAAATAAATATTTTGTTTAGTAAATATAGGCTTATATTTTATACGTAGATTGACTCATATCAAATTTTGGTCAATTTAACAATTGATCTGTTTAATTATTTTAACGGTCGACATTTTAGAGTATATAAACATATATATGTAACAGTATAATCGACCCATATCAAAATTGTGTCAATGAACAATTGGTCAACCTTTTAAAATATACAATCATCTATATATATAATTGAGGTCTACCCATATTTAATATGGGTCAACCACAACGTATGGGACTTGAAGATTTGATTTGCTAATTAACCTAATTTGAACATAGGTTATTTTGGTAGGTAACCTAAGCAACAATAGAATCATTTTAATCTTTGCATAAGCAACAATTTATGTGGGAGTTGCAGGAGTTTCGTTGCTCTGTGTAAAAAGAAGGTCTAGAACGAGGAAGCAACTACTGTGATAGTCAAACGTCAATAAAAAAAGTTGGGTATAGACGTTAGAGCTTCGAGATATAGAATACCAAACAAGGTCTTAGAAGGCAAGCTCACAAGGGAACAGTAGGTGTCTAGGTAGTTGTTCACGTGTTATTATGTGAGACACCAAAAAATAAAAAAAACAGACATCTTGTGAATGTGGATTTGAGTGTCACCCATGTGTGTTTTACATTTTTTTTTTACTTAGAATGTTGGTTCCATGGATGCAAGTAATGTCAATATTAGAATCAATCCATAGCTTCACTTGCAACACAAATTTATTCCTATCCTATGTTTTGGTCTTATAAATCATTTTCTAGAGTTTAGTCACCCTTTAATTTCTTGTAAGTTTGATCGTGTCACTTGGAATACTTAGTTTGTTGTGTGTTATGAGATTTTAGGGCAATGTTTTCTCTTATATTGTAAACTAAACACAAAATCTTATCCATAATTAATGTGAGACAATTTAACAAGATTAGAGGGAGAAGCAATCTTCCAAAACATGATGAAAAGGTTGGAACCATGAGATATGATACTTCAGTAAGTCTTCTCACCCCAAAAGCTAGTTTAAAAGATCAGCAATCTCAGGATTATAAACCAACCACACAGTCTCATCCACACGTTTTTGCAACAACTCAACATAGTTTCAACAATTTAAGTAAGTTCTCTTAAATTCACATTGCTTTCACCATAAGCTATATATGTGTAGCTCAAACTGAACAAAATTAGTAGAAAGTGACCCTTTTGAAAGGGCATAGGAAAATGGAAAATGGCCTGCAAATGTTGTGTACTAAAACTAGAGGAGTGGTCATGTGGTGCCTTATAATTAAAGTAATGTTGCTTTGTCTTCTTTTGCTGCACAAGAAGCACCACTTTGCGGAGCTTTCACGTTTAAGGTTATTGTAGGGTTGAGACTGAGATACTTTCAAGAAACTTGCACGCCTATGATAGCATGGCCTTGTCCATTCTCAAGTGCATGTTGGAGTCGGCAAATGGATCAACGGTTCGTAGGCTATTGCTGATAAATTTGTAATCGTATTTTCGACCTGGTCGATATAGACAAGGCCGATTTTGAGGGACTTCAAAGCGGGCAGTTGCACAGGGCCCCTCAATAAGTTGTGCATAATTAACTGGAGAATCGAAACCGACCGACATCAAGATGAAACCAGGACGAAATCGACCTTTTGCTGATGTTAACAATTTAAAAATTACGATTTGTAC
>JAYMSZ010000648.1:0-18210 GCA_036897665.1 Pelargonium citronellum
ATCAGAAACTGCTCCTCAAACCCCACCCCTCCTCCCTCCGAGAAACGCTCCTTGGCCGTCGCGACCGGCGAGCTCTTCCTGGGCCTGGCCTCGCGGCTCATTCGGAGCCGAAGCAAGAGCCGCAATGGGAAGGAGGAGGCGGTCGAGATTTTCGTGAATGGGAGTGATTATAACGGCGGGGCTTATGAGGAGAGAATTGGGAAGGTCATGGAGGACGAGATTGAGCCTGGGGTGCTTTGGGAGCAGCGCGTCAAGGACATTGAGGCCGAGCGCGAGCGACCGGTCGTTACTAGTCCCGGGTTTAGCTTCTCCGCTGCTGGGTTGCTGTTTCCGTACCATCTTGGGGTCGCGCAATTTCTTATTGAGAATGGTTACATAAAGGTCCGTTTCTTGTGTTTTGAATAGTTGGGTTGATTGCTTGCTCTGAATTGGGTTCATGGTACACTCAATTTCATAGCTTTTTGTGTGTATGATTGAGTGGGGTTGGTTTAGGAGTGTTGCTTGGCTTTTTAGAGGATTTTAAGGTGATGCGCTGCCAATTCCGTAAATTGGGGTTTTTATTAGAGGGGTGTGATATAATTGAAGTTGAATTCTTTTGTAGGTTTCAACAGCTGTTTTGCTGACATGGTGATAAGTAAAGAGTGCTCTTTTAAGTGTCTTTGTCCTGATAGCTTTGATGCGTTTCTTTCTCATGATCGCCTGAGTACCCGATAAGTAGGAATATTAAGTAATCTAGTCCGCCAAGAGAGCTCTTCAAGTCTGTTTGTCCTGATAAGGTGGTGATGGGAACTGGCTCTTACATAGAAATATGGATTGGTAGTTATTAGTGCAAGGTGCAAAGGCGTCCTGGGTCGTTGGCCAGGTGCAACTAAGCAAGATAAGGCGCCAAATGAGTGAAATGAATAAACAGATTGTCTTTGTTCTTTTAAAAGACTATAAAAGAATAATCAAAATGGTAGCAGGGGAGAAAAGAAAAGGAAAAGAAAAAGATAAAATATGCTTGCCTTACTCGACAAGAAGAGGGAAGACGACTTAGAGTTTGGTAGAGTAAGTATTTTTTTTTTTTTACATTGTAGATAAAGATGATTTTTTGAAGATGAAAGAACTTGTTGACTTCTAAACTTCATTGAAGTTTTAATCAAATTTTAGATGAATTGATGAGTATCTGTGAAAAATATGAATGTTTTTTGAGATATAGATTAGTTTTGCTTGAAAATGATAGGAGTAAGACTTCTGTCATGCTTTAATTTAAAACTTTATTACTTGATGATTATTAAAGATGAATTTCTGTATCAGCATCCCTAGAAAATAGTAAAATGATATCTTTCTTACTATAACACAAACACACAAAAAGTACGTATGTGCTTGTGGAATACTTTTCCGCGCCTAGAACCTTTTACATGTCGCCCCACCCTACTATTGGCAAGGCCCAACCCCTTGCACCTAGACTGCCTTGTGCCTGAGATGTGCATTTAAGTACTACGCTCTATAGGTTAAAACTTAACTGCATCAATTGAGAAGGGTCATATTACATAGTAGAGAGGTCATCATTCAACATGAGTACCGGACCTCATTCATTGTAATGGAGAGGAGTAGATCCTTCATATAGGGTTGATGTAAAATAAGAGTGGACTAGAACAATTGAACATTGGCTCATGTGAACAAGTTTATCCCCAAGAACATCATTATGACTTTTAGCATTTCTTACTAGAAAAGAGTACGTTGCACAAAAGCTTCCTTTGAGTTAAAAGTTTCATGGTTTTGTCAGTGCCTTTACATTGTGTGTTCTCTATCTTTATCTTGGTTGAAACATCTGAATGGGTCATTACTCATTAGATATATTGTAATTTTCAACCGAGCATAATCTCAATCTGAACATGAGCATGCTACAATCATTCCTTAGTAACCGGAATGTCATATTCTGTACAGGAAACAACACCATTGGCTGGTTCTTCAGCTGGTGCTATAGTCTGTGCAGCTGTAGCCTCTGGAGCAAGTATGCAGGATGCCTTAAAAGCAACTAAGATATTGGCCGAAGATTGTCGTCGCAAAGGAACTGCATTTCGGCTTGGGGTATGCTTACACAGTCTAGTACTGCAATAATAGTACTTCCATTCAATAACTTTTGGGGATAATGTGTCAATCTATGATTGTTATTCATGTGTTCAGTATCATTTTATTCTATTCTATTCTCTTCATTTCATTTTGTCTTGGGGAAGGATTAATTAACCGATCAACTGCAATACAATATCAATTTTGGAGTTACTACAGAGATATGCTGCTTTGGCATTGTGATCAACATTAATGAAATTTCGAAGAAAGAATTAGCATGAAAGAGTAGTAAAATTTTGATTAATAATCTACTTGTGTCTAGACAGCAGTATTATAACACGTCATATCTAAATTTGGAATCCATAATATAATATTGGCTTTTTTTGTTGCAATTGTCAAATCTGAACCTTTAGCATGCCATAAGCTGTGGCATTTTGACTTTAATGCAGGTGAGTCTCGATGAAAATTGGAAAAATGATATTAAATGGAAGTTGTAGTTTTTCATTGTTCAAGTGGCTTGTCTTATAGCAGAACAATAAAAGCTTTACTAGGGGAAGTATATCCTAACATTTGGTATTCCTGACAAAGGGAGAGCTGGCAAGATTCCATAGTGCCCAAAGAGAGATTTTAATTTTGTATTATTTATACATTTTAATATTTCATGCTTCCCTGTACAGGCTATTCTTCGAGATGTTCTTCAAGAGTTCTTACCAGATGATGCTCATACAAGGTCTAATGGGAGGGTTCGTGGTAAGAATCTCTCACTCATGCATGTTTGCCTGTGCCAAGACAATTATACTAGTGGGGATCTTTACCTTTTGTGTCTTAGACATAAATAATTATACAGAAGTATTCGTGTTTCATGGTTGTTGATACTAGTGGGTTCACAAATCTTAAATATTTTATGCTGGATTAGTATGCTTGCCAAATGCCAATCAATACAGAGATTCATGCTTCCCTGCTAGCGTAAGTGTCCTTAATGACAAGAATACTCCCCAGAGGCCGTTATTTAGGCTAATTACAAACTTCAATCCATATTTTTATGTAATACAAACTTTGATGATCACCACTCATCTTTCTTGAACAAGTGATTATAAATGCAGAGTCACTGTTTTGCCATAATGACAATTATCCTTAGCATGTGTTAGTATTAACCCATTAGTTAATGTTCTTTTAACAATTTGCAGTATCTTAGATGAGGATATGTCAGCATACTCATTTTCATATTCTTTCATGAATGAATATAGGTGATTACATGTTGGGTTGACCTGATTCCTGTGTCGTTCAAGTAGTTGATATGGTGTTGGGCTAGGACTGCTTTTTCATTAGTTCACAACTTCACATGCTCTGTTTGCGCAAATATTGTTCATCTTGCACACAGTTGATTATTTTGATTTGAGCTAAATCTTGCAGCTTCATTATAAATTTTATAATTTTCATCCATTGCAGTTGCTGTAACTCAAATTCTCTGGAGGCCTAGGGGTTTACTGGTAGATCAGTTTGACTCTAAGGAAGATCTCATCAATGCAGTCATCACTTCTTCTTTCATTCCTGGGTATGTGGTTAATATGGCATTGGCTTTTCTTCTTTATCCGATGAAGCATTGAAATTGTACTAAAAATACATTCACTGCAGATACCTTGCACCCAGACCAGCAACAATGTTTCGAAATCGACTTTGCATTGATGGGGGTTTGACTTTGTTTATGCCACCAACATCTGCTGCTCAGACGGTATCTAATTCTTTTGATTTACCTCCTTTAACTTGTAAAAAATCTCTCTGCATAGTGTATCTCTACACTTCTGATCATCTAGTCTTGTAACTTTTTGACAAGTGGTTCATAATGTTAGTGTTCAAGTTTATTAATATTGTAGTCAGATGGCATTCTTTTCAAAACTCTCTAACCGAACAGTGTTCTGCTAATTAATTTCTGTAATTTAGCATCCTCCATCCATTGTCCAAATTAAATTGTGCATCCACGTGATCGTAACATTGTTTGTTTATAACTCCCATGTCTTTTCTGGTACCAATATGTTGCTCATGTTTAATGTTTATTTATTTATTGCAATTCTGTATCCCGTTCAGGTAAGATTAATTTCATGTCTGACTATTCTTTGTATTTTATAATTAATATGCCAGCAAACCTTCAAATGCTACCCACACAAAAAGAAAAATTGTCTTGTGAGAGCACTGTTGTTGAGGTTGCTCATAGAAGTGTGATTTGATGGCTTATTAATATTGCTTTGACCTTTGCAGATTCGTGTTTGTGCATTCCCAGCTGATCGATTGGGTTTAGAGGGAATTGGGATCAGTCCAGATTGTAATCCTGAAAATAGAGCTAGCCCTCGACAGGTAATCTCTATGCCCTGGAACTGAATGTTTTGCATGCATGCATGTCAATGAAGATAATTTAATCCGACTTCCCTACAATTTCAGCTTTTCAACTGGGCGCTGGAGCCAGCGGAAGATCAAGTTCTTGACAAGCTCTTTGAGCTTGGATATCTAGATGCAGCTGTCTGGGCCAAGGAGAACCCGGTTGACAAGTTAGTTAAAGATGACAATCCTTTGGTCGAAAATGCCCTCACCAAATAGCTCTTCGAGCAATCAGTAGGTCCCAGTTTAAAGTTGGATCGAGGATGGCATCACTAGGTTTAATCTTGCCCCTCGTGTGATCAATCCATACAACACATTCTCATAGCAGCCAGAACACATTTTCTCATAGAACAAACAGTCCTTGGTTTCAAGGATCATAGGATACACACATTCTTGTATAGTGGAAATGGAAGGAGGGAAATTAGAGTGATACATTACTATATATTGCAAATGTAATTACAGTTATAATCTGATGTTTCTAATACAGTTTCAAGAACAAGTGAATTGTGTACTCATTTGTTTGTGAGAAATAAGAATCTCGACATAGACAGTAAAGTCTACGAGAGTTTGACACGTTACGAACTAACAACCATATTTGTCTTAATAAATTTGTGGGCCTGAAGCGCTCGCTTTACAGAGTCTAAGTCGTCAACTCTATGGACTCTGGAATGTGAATTGATAAGGGAGTTGACAAAGCACAACTCAAATATGTAATGTATTGTAAGAGATGGCATGTGAGTTGACAAAGCAACTTAGGTGTGAGTGGGAGACAAGAACAGCCCATTTTGCATCCTCCTTTTGCAGCAAGTCAAAAAGCATATTGAAAGCACAAGAGAACACACATGAACCAACCAACCAACCAACCAACCAAACCTCATAGTCAAATTAAAGAACCCTAATGCCCACTCTCTCCAACTGCACAACACATATGCAGAAGCTAGCTCTGCTTTCCATGATTGCACTCAAAGGGCAGTCCTGTCCTAGAGGTACAACAAACAAAGCTAGAACCTTTTTGCTGAATTAGAAATGGGATTTTCATGTACATGAAAACTGGTAAAGATGAAAGAAAAAGGTCAACAGGTCGTACAACACCATGCACGCTCATGCACCTTCTTTTCTACAAAAAGGCCACAATCCCATTTCAAAACCCACCACCATTTTCATAAACCAAAACCATCTTCAATTCAGCTATTCTCTCTCTAGATTTCCAGGGGCATTGTTGCAGGGCCATTTTGGCATTCTGTCCACCTCCATGTCCTCTCCTCTGGAGGTGGCCAGAATGTCTAAACTAGTCCTTCAAAATCCACCCTGAAAATCTCCTGAAGATTCAAAACCCAGCTATATGTCACGGACTGAAAGAACCGACCTGCGCAGTGCCCTCAAACTCCCGCATCCGGAGAGAGGGGCCAACCTTTTTCGTGGGAGTCAAACAATATAAAGTACATATCCTGGTAAAAGAGGTTAAGCACACTGATCAACATCCGTTTCACCAGTATATAGGAGTCTGCCGCATGGCGAAGACCACCCTTAAGACGCCTGAGAATCGGGACTAGACATATAGCTCTTGATGATCATGACACTACATTTCATGTTATGCAGCTGGAACCCAATCAAAAGGTAATTACTCTAGCTCTCTCCTGTCAACTTCAGAAGCATGTTCTTGATGACACATTTGCAAGTTTCATAATTTAACTCATTGATCATGCCTTTAGTGATATGAACAAAACATGGGATTTTCTTTGGTTTGTTGTTATTGCCAAAACCACTGAGACTGAGACTTTTTGTTTTTGGCATTGCTTTGGTGAAAGTCAACTATTCGAATGAAAAGAAAAGAAGCTTGATATAGCCATATATATTGCATTGTACATACTCAATACTGTTGTAGCTTTACATGTTTAAAGCAGTAGCTGTAGCAGTGGAGTGATGATTGTGATGGTGCACAAGTATAGTGCAGTGTAGTGGTGTGAGTCCTTGATTGGTCTATGGTTGAGCATTGGATTCCTAGCTAAGAGCATGCTTGGAATGGTATAAGCTGAGGCTGCCATTTTTGGTGGGCTTATCTTATTGCCTTTCCTCATGATGGAGGTTTGGTTTCATGGTTCCCCATTTCACATACATCCACCACCACCACCACCACAATTTACACACATCAATAGTAGCTACACAAAGCTTAAATTAGATCAAGACCCATCAACAGCGGAGCCAGACTTTGCAGGAATGATAGATATAAAAATTTAGGCAATATAAGCTAAAATTATAAGTCGTCGCTCCAATTCAATGATTCAAACCTGGGCAACGATAAGAGATGATAACATTTTTCGACACTAACAGATCGACGATGTTCATAGGGTAGGCGGTTGCCTACTACAACCTACCCATTCGCCGCTGGACCCATCTATTTCATGTATTTGCTGAAAATCACAATTCTTGAGCTTGGAACAGGCAAGGTTGACAATTAGAGTATATAGGACAAACCATTTTCTGTATGCTGTTGAAAAAAGGTTCCAGAAAGAAATAAAAGCCCATTTTCCATACTGTTAATAACAAAAAAGGCAAAGTATTGCCAATAATCACATTGAATAATTTATCAGTTATCTAATATATACATCATCAGATCATCATGATCATGTCATGATGAGTAATAATATTAATCATGCATGTATATACATATACATATATATATATAATTAAGATGGACAATTTGCAGCAATCTTCATTCCATCAGCACAATGGCCTGGAAGGCTGCAGATGAAGAAGTTTTTGCCTGGCTTCAGCACTATCTTATCAAGTCCAGTGCGGTGTGGTACGCACCCTGATTTCGGCAATACGCAATTATTGTAGCTCTGTTCGTCCACCTCCACAACGTTGTGCCCTTTCGAATCATAATTGAACACTGCAAATACATATTAAAATTGAATTTAGAGATGGCGTGGGCATGTGCCTACGCACCTAGGATCATATTTGAACACGGTAAATACATATTAATATTTGATAGAATTTGTTGTGGGATGGCGTGGGCCTGTGCCTACCCCTACTTACCTAGTACATCTCCGGCTACGAAATTCTTGTTGTTAGCCCATTCGGACACGCCGAAAGTCCAACCTTTTTCATCTCCAACGGTGTAGGTGGCCGCGTCGGCGATTTCAGAAGAAAGCAACAATACAAACATTGTTGCAACAACTGCACTGATTCTTGCTTGCCCCATTTCTTCTCCTGCCAAGAAACAAAATTGGTCACTAATTAGCTGATATTAATGTAGCTAACCCTAAGTTTTACATGGAAATCTTGCCTACCTTTATTGTTTTTATTTATTTATAGTAGATTGAATAGAATTATTGATTATTTGTTTCAAAAAGAGAGAGCAGACACCATTTTATAGAGGATCGAATTAGCAGGAAGAGCTGAGAGAGAATTTGGGAGAGTGTATGGTTCAAAAAAAGTCAATAGACAAATTGCAAATATAGTTTTTTGGGGAAGAAATTCATGTGTTTATAAGAGAAAATCGGAAACCGTTACAAAAAATGATCATAGCCTTTTGTCGTAAAAAGGTACTACAAAATTTATAGTCAATATTTATTTTTCGCATATGTCTCAAAATAACTATATAAGTATCACATCATATGTTATTTACATTTTTGTCTCAAAATAAGGCTAACACTTATTTTGAGACCAATTGTAAATGTTCAAATCTTGAACACTTAAAAATTGTATAATTGAAATGTTACTCTCCTCTAACTCTGAAGATTGCCAACAATCCTAAATTCGTATTTTGTGAAATTTTGAATATTCAAAGTATGCTAAAGTTAGGAAATTGATTTCAACATAGTATTTATGTAAATTTTTATTTATGATAAATTCAATTTTGTTTTGATCAATTTTAAAGTATGTTAAAATCCTGGAAAATGATCTTAATGGATTGAAAAATCCAAAAATATATTGAAAATTTTACTTTTGCTTGGTCCTGAAATAATGTCTTGATTCAGCTAAGGATTCGAGGTTTCACAATGGATAGATCGTGTCTGATTCAATATTTTGCACACACAATAATACAATGTGAATTATGTTTTCCTAATTATCAATAACATATTTGAGACATTCTGATAGTTGGTTGTTTTATTATACTCTATTCGATCTGGCGCGCTGCACATGACCCTTGAGTCAGTGTTCTTTTTGTAAAAGTCGAAATGAAATAAGGACTTGGTAACCTAGGTATTGATATAAGAGCTAGAATCGACTCTTAACAAGCCTCCAGGCGAAATGAGATTATAAACTTGACATTAGAGATACAATATAAACAAGTTTTTATTCGTTTCACCTTGCATGTTATAAGTCCTAGGTTTATGGACAAAATCACACACACATTATTAAAATTTTGGACAATTTTGAAACCTCATGTGGCCAGTTTGTTTTGATCGATATTCATAGGAGCTTGTAAATTGTAATTGCATGTTTAATTGACATCATTAGCAATTTTGATAAAGTATATATGCTAGAATCCACAGTTCAATTTAGAGTGTGTTTGTCAATTTCGCTTACTCTTTGATCTTAAAGTCAAGACGTAGGTATTGATACCGATTGAGCAAAAAAATGTGTTCATTTCACTTTCATCTAATTTTTTTGGTAGTGTACAATATATAGTTGGTGTATATTTGCTGAGATTTTGTGGATACAATAGATCTGTTAAGCGTGGTAAACGCAATCGTGAACTTTATGAAAGTAAGTCTTTGATTAATGAAGCATATTTATAGATATGGTTGACGGGCCATAAATAAAGAAATAATTAGGATTAGCTAGGATGGAACAATTGCAGCAATCTTCATGATTCCCTCATCACAATGGCTAAAAACGTCGTGCTTCTTTGGATCGTACTGGAACACTGCATTACATTTATATCATCGAAATCACAGGCATTAACTATACGTACGTACAATGTTACATGCATGCATGCATGCACACGTACTATATACCTAGTACATCTCCGGCTTTAAAGGTCTTGTCGTCAGTCCAATTGGACACACCAAAGGTCCAACCTTTGTCGTCTCCGACAATGTAGGTCCGCTGCATAGGTGGTTTTAGAACTAAGCATTGCGCGCGCACAAAACGAACATTACGGCAACAACTGCAATAACTCTTGCCTGACCGGCCCATTTCCTCTTCCTGTAAATCAAAAAATTAGGTTTACGATGTATGGATATTCTTGTTTTCTCAATGTTTCCATGGCTGGTACGTATCCAACGATTGGACGTTTAGATACTCTTCGATTACATACGTGCATGCCAGGCATTTGGTTTACGCGTCTTCTTTTTGCTTTTAACAATACATATTTCTTATTTTTTTTTCTTCTAAAAATGAATTGATTTAAGGTGCTCAGTAATTTCAAACACATTAAAAACATGAATATGGTAGATATATATTATTTAATATTAATTTAACATATTTTTTACTTATCATGCCTATAATTTTATATTAATTGTTTGTCGTGGTATTCGTAATCATATTGTCTCTATTTCTATGCTACAAAGAACATTGATATATCTATGGGTAATATTATTGTAGCTAACCATAAACAAATATTATAAGTAGAAAACATACATATATAAATTCATACATACCTTTATTTTATTTATTTATAAATGAGATTGAAATATATACAACATTTTATAGTGGATTATAGAAGAAGTGACTTGTGTTGGAGGGAATTTAGGAAAACGTGAGGTTCTGGAAATGAATCAGTAGTCAAATTGCAAATTTAGTCAATTCAAGGATTTGGTTCTACATAGAATATGGTTGCTTAAATTTGGAGAAGAAATTTAGAACTCCCAAGAAATTTTGTCCAAGCCTGAGAAATATTTTACCCATTTTATTATAATAACTATATAAACATTTACTTTTGTTCAATTACACTCACGAGAAAAGATAACGAGAACTCAAGGGTAGCGGCGCGCAGTTGGCAATATAGGTTGCGTGAGTGGGAAGAACGCTCGTGTTCGATCTCCGCTCAACACATTCATGGGAGAAGTAAATACATTAACTGTAAATAAACTTTGAATGATATTAGTCTGGGTGTGTTAAACACATAAAGGTGCCAACCTCAAACAATAAGAGAAATTAAAACAAATGTTGTAGTAGGCCCAAAACAATTAAGTTACTACAAAAGTTACCCTTTTATTCATCATAGGATTTTCTTTTTAAGGATGGTTTCTAGCTTTCACCGCAAAAATTATTACAGAACTAGCAAACTTCCGGTACCATTATATTTATATTACTGCCATGCCACATCAAGATTCAAGAACCATACTAACTAGAACAAGAAACAGAGAATCGGGTCGCTCTGTAGCTAGCTAGATCAAGATCGGATCAGGTAGCAATGACGGCAATTTTCATCCCGGACTGGCAGTGCCCTGAGAAGCTGCATATGAAGTAATTTGGTCCCTTTGCAAGCTTGATCTGATCTCTTCCCGTTTGAAATGTTTTCGCGCCCCTCGGAGACGTGCACCCCCGGTGACCGGCCTGGTTCACCGCGACAACATTGTGCGCCGAAGGGCTATAGTTGAACACTGCAAAAAATGATCCATTTTCAGATTTCAGTATCCAATGTGTATTTACGAAGTTCTACTTAGAAATGCGAATAAATGAGAGGTTACATGTATGATCTATAGTGTGAACCACCAAATGTAAACCATCATGAACCATGACCATACCCTCTCATTTATTCGCATTTCTAAGGTATTTGGTGGTTCACACTATAGATCATACATAATCTACTGGTAGTGCACTAGTGCCGAGACTAGATACTAAACTATTTGATACATACCAAGTGTGTCACCGGCCTTGAAGCTCTTGCCTTTAGGCCAGTTGGCGACATTGAAGGTCCAGCCTCCGGGACCACCAACGGTGTAGGTGGTGGCTGCATGAGCCATCTCAGAACGGAGTAGCAACAAGCAAAGGAGCATTGTGGCTACCACTGCACTGTCTCTTCCCTGAGCCATTTTTTCCTGAACAAACACCATAAAATTGGAGAGAGAGAGAGAGGAGGTAGGACATAGAGGAGTGAGCACTTAGAGAGAAAGTGGAGAGCCTTTTAATGGATAGTTTAGTGGAGACAAAGTTGTCAGCTTATGGTTTATTGGGGTGGTTGGAAGTTGTAGGATCAATGGCGGTAGGACCATAATGAGAGAAAGAAATGGATCTGTCCTCACTGCTCAGTCTAGAGCCATCATTTTTGCTTCAACATTTTGACAAAATTGATGGGTTTTCGCGCCTGAAACACAATAAAGAAATACAGTAAGGAGTCTCGGTCGATGAGTTATTGGTTAAAACTCAATCAACACACAAAGGAAATAAATCTGAGCGGATGTTCGACGTCCACAAATTCATTGAGACAGATATAAGTGTTAAATCGTGAGGAGACATCTTCTTATTGACTAGACTGAGTCTCAGTACATAACTCTTTAACTGAGTCTTCCTTTTTCCAAAAGAAAAATAGCTTCTACTTTATAATAATATGTATTTTGGGAAGTAGATTGGGGTCACCTAATTGTCTCTATCAGAAAAAGAATTGTCAACTTCACAAAAATATTTCTAAATCTGCTCACTGAGGTACTAGAATGATGAATTTGAGAAACACACTCACACATCCAATTAATGTATGAAAATGAAATATACATGAATCAATTAATTACTATTCTGTCATATAGTTTTGTTACTGGTGGGTGAAAACAGTAGGCTTAACAGTGAGACATGTATGCTGAGATGGGCCAAGAAGCATTAGATGACACAGTTTTCTAATTATAGCTTTAATAAAAGCCAACCACCCACCAGGAAATCCATCAATAACTTAGACTTTTTCAAGGCTGCTCAGAGCACAGGACATTACCAGATTTTCAGGAAGGACCACATCCATCCAGAGCCTGTTCAACCTCATTCCTACCAGAGCAAGCAATGATGTCTAAATGTTGACAAACGGGTATTCCTATCCATCTATGTACATGTATATTTATGTAATAAGTACAGTATATACTAAGAGCTTGTTTGGGAGTTCTACATAGGCCACAAGAGCTTAGTGCCTCCTGCACCTCCCACGTGAGCCGACGTGGGAGATCTAGTGACATATTTTCCCCTATAGTTGCTCCGGTTGATGACTAAAATAACCTCAATCCATATCGAATCTTCAATTGATTTGTCTTCATTGTATTCAGTTTTTCGTTCTGATACACAAGAACTAACTCAATACGGTTGACTCACACTAGAGTCGAACTCAAGTTTAAATACACATGTTTCTACTCTATACGATAGACCGTATTAATATTAGGTCGGCTTATTTTTGGTAGATCCATAATACAATATAGTTTTACATAATTTCTATTGAACCTCCTTCAAAACGTTGGTTTACCAAACAAACCTTTTATTCTCTACAAACATTTTACTCCTATACACATGAAGTAGACAACTCAAACAAAGCCGAAGTCATTCTATAAAAGAAAGTGATATATAATACCAGCGAACCTAACCAGACAAAAAGATCCATAAGTACTACGACAACCTATGTTGAACTTGAACGCATTCACAGCTCCAAACAGATCAAAACAAATTTTGCATGATAAGAAACTAATACACTGAAGAATAAAATAAAAGAAAACACGAGATACCATGCATGTCATGAAGCCCAAGATCATAGTCAGCAAAACCCACCAGTAGAACCATGAGCCTCATGAGTAGAAAGAACAGGTAGTGATGAAACTAAAACATAAATAAAGTGCTTTTCTGACAATGAGCACCCAAGTTCTCTACAAAGAAACCACTGAATCAAAGCAAAAACAATTAAATTCAATACTATCATAACAAGATTAGAGCATTTGAGACATTTAAGAGATGAGCCCAGCCCAACATTGGGTCATTTAAAATGATAAAGAGTACTCTGAATGGAGTTTGGAACGGATAAAATTCATATTTTTAGGGTAAAATGAGCTGATTTGTCCGATTCAATCCATATTTTTGCAGGATAAATCTGATCGGATCAGATCGATAAATCGGATTGGATTTCAGATCCATGTGGGTTCGAATTCAAATTGTCAGCTCCAACCTAGTGTTCAGGTGACCAAATGCAAATGTCTGCAAAAGATTCCATTTTCATGAATCTACTCAAAGCAAGAATTTCTTGTGAGTTGTAAACCTAAGTATGAATCTGATCCTTAAACCCAATTCAATTCAGAGAGTTCAAAATGAATGGATATAATGAACTGTCCCTAAAAATCCCAATTCAAAGATCATAATACACTTAATAAAAATAAATAAATGAGTAAAATAATATATCTAATATTTGATTAATCTAGTTGAATTGAATTTTAATGTATGGTGAATAATGCCAAACCTGATAAGCCCAATGAGAGACTAGAAACAAACGTATTGTCAGTTGTTACTGATCCCAAGCAAAAACACAGCAATGTCCTGCAACCACCACAACCAAAAAACCCTAAATTTGTTCCTAAAATTTACAAACACAACAAATCATAAATAAAAAAGGAAATTTGTTTGGCTTTCTTGCATATTCCCAGAAACCAAACGCAAATATCACAGGCCATGAACACAGTTGTGGAGTCAGTGCTGTGCAGAGCATTCTGTTTCAAAGAGATGATTCTATTTTTCTGTTGGCACATATTGGGCTGAAGACCACCATTGAATTGGGGGCCCAATATGCTTCTATCTAAACTAATGGATCTACAATCCAATATTTGTTTATTGGATTTGAACAATATTCACAAATTTATTGAAATGGATATAAATCATATGACCAATTTTCGCGCGTCAATATAAATTGATTGAGATACAAATAATTTCTCATATTTCTTTTTGTCTAATATTATGAGGTGTCTTAAGTGGGCCCGTAAACTCGCGGTTGGCACATTTAAGCCGTTTAATCACACTCAGACTAATCTTTATTAGATGGTTGATCACAGGTTCAAGTTCTCACCTTTCCCTATGAATGAGTTGAGCGGGAATCAAACCCGAAAGCTCTTCCCACTCACGCCTTGCGTTGCCAACTGCGCCACTACCCTCACATTTGAATTGATGCCCTTTTGACGAGAAATATCAATATCAGTTACACAATTATTTAAAAACAAGAATGCAATGTTGTCTTATGCAAAACAAATTTTGTAACTGAAATTAATATTTGAAAAAAGAAGAGGAATCTAATTACACAAATTGTTTTCTTCTTCAAATCAATTGGCCATTCATTGAATAAAGTTATGAGTTTAATTAATTATCTACCAATACATATTGAAGATGCCATCTCCATAGACTGGCTCAATTCATATCTCCCCAATTTTCACTCCTTTTGTAAGCAAAACCATAGTCTATTTCCATCATCATCTTCTTCTTCATTTTTTCTCTCTCTATGTCTCTCACCACCATAGCTATATTCTTAGCTAGCTAGAGCTCTCATATATCTCATGATCAACTGCTGGACTTGTACCCAATTTCTGTAAGTAATTACTTAATCCATATATATAGACTTGTTAATTAATTGAGTTCTCTTTTCCCCCAAATGTGTTGCTAGAGAAAATCTAAGACCATCAATGTCTATGATTTTTTAAGTTTGATTTCTAAAGGAAAGGATAGAGAAATCAAATTTGGATCTCATGGAGAATGTATACACCTTCAATTAGATGGAGATTTTCAATATCTAATTAAGTCCATTTTCTCTATTTTCCTATTTAGATACACATGCTAATTTTTGCAAAAACACTGTTGTACACAAATTTTTAGACAAACATTGAAATATGTTTGGTCACTTGATTGTGCTACTTTTGTGTCGCTCTTATTTGTACATTTAAACCAATCGATTTTGACAATTAAGCACGTTTTTATTCTTCAAAGTTATTGTTAGGTATTTGCGACGGTCAAAAACTAACAAATCGATTAAATTGAATCAAAATTATAACTGCATATGTACTCTGGGTTTTCTAAAAATATAATTCCATTTGCAAAATCTGTTTAGATGAAATATCAAGCAACTAACGAATATTTGTATTTAAGTTAACACAATGTAGAATTAGCCTATCTTGATTAAGAGAACTTCATGTTAAAAACAAGAAGAGCAAAACAATTAACTATGCACCATTTGCTTCTTCTTCTTTTCACAATGTCCTCATGAATTTGTAATGAATTTACCAAAAAAATCCATTTCAAGTCATTTTGTACTTTCCATTGCTGCTAAATTTAATTTACTGTCCTAATATTAGTTTGTATAAATTTTTATCATTAGATTCACATTTTGCAGGAAATTTCAAACATGCCAAAACGAGGACCTTGTGGTCACTGTGGAACTAACTGTGAGTTTTGTATATTTTCATGTTCAAAAATTATATAGCTAAATATCTCAAACAATTATCCACCACATCTAAGTACTCAAGACATTTTGTCACGTGACAACACCAACTTTCGTTAGTTAAGTTTAACAAAAACTACATATGTCGTGGATAAATACTAATAGAATAGAAGAAGAACTGTCTTTTCTGTATATTTTTTCCAGTTCCCTTGCTATCTCGGGCTTTATGTAATCGATCGGTTCCTATAGATATCGCTTCAACACAACACAACACTTTCAAAATAGCTAGATGTCGTGGACATTTCAATAGGCATTTAGTTGATCAAATTTAACTAGCTGAAGTTGGTGTTATCACGTGACAGAGTTTTAGGATATACCTAAATATCCTGAAAAATTCTTTTAGAGTAATTAGTTGTTATTTACGATGTGCTTTGCGTAATTAACCCTAAAGACAGTTGCACGAATAACAAAAATTGAAACATGTTCGTGAACAATTTTTCGAACACTTATTTACAGGCACGCCACTGTGGCGAAATGGACCAAAGGAGAAGCCAGTATTGTGCAATGCTTGTGGATCAAGGTGGCGTTTAAGTGGTAACCTTCACAACTACGTCCCACACAACGGTGCTCGTACCCGTCCTCGTGCTCGTTCTTGTACGAAAAAACCGAAGAAGATGAAGAAGAAGAATACTATAATCACTCGCAACATTAGTAAAATCCGCAACGGGTTGAGATCAAGAACCGAAAACAGCATTGTAGAGAGCTCCTTAGCTGATCCCTATTACTATTACTACTCAACTGATGATTCTGAATTTGAAGTAAGCAACAACAGCTCCACAACTTCTGATTCTGCTACTTCTTACTGCAAGATCTCTACTAGATCAACAACCTCCCAAATCCCACCAGGTTATTATTATTATTATTATTATTATAATTACAATATATATGTGTGTGTTTTATTTTTGGAGAAAATTGCAGATGAGACGTATGTACTTGTCGCTAAATAAGCACGATTTCTCAGAATTTATTTTAAAACTGATGACCACCAAAATTTCTTTAAATTCTTTTCATTGTTTAAATTTTATAAGCAGAAATGTTTTTCCTCCATCACATATTTGATTTGTTATTTTATTGTAATTCCTACATATTGTCCCTCCTAAATGGAACTTCAAAGTTCAAATGATATTTAAATGGTACATATATGAAGGCTAATTTTGGAGTTATAATAAAATAACAAGTCGCATACGCAAAAAATCGTTTTGAAAAATTATGTGCAGTACGTGATAAGTTCATAAAGATCATCTTCAATTTCTCTTTAATTTTCATAATTTTCTTCACATTTCTTATGTTTCTTTCCCGTTGAGATAGCACCAAAGGTACACAAACTTTATTGCACGTAAATTATACGTATACACAAATAAGTTAACAATGAAAAGAACGCATGCATATTGACCATATATAAAAAATGTCAAGACGGACATGAAAGAGCATGAAAACTCGAACAGGATTGATGAAATATTAGTATTGAAGTGTTTGATGATGAATGTTAATTTGATCGATTTGCAGGCAGAGACAAGTCAAGGTTGTTGATCAATGGAAGTGACAATAATGATGGTGGTCAATGTTCTAGGGCAAGAACACCAGTAAGTGTATCAGCTGTGGACAAGCTACAAAAAGACCTCTATAATATTATGGTGAGGCTAGGATCTTCCTTCAAGTCTCCTGATGAAGATCTGCTTCTCTACAATCTCAACTACAACAACCAGATTGGTCATGAAATAGGTCTTGGAGGTGTGCTTCTTCAACCACCACCTTCTCCTCCAAAAGGTCCATTTACAGTCTGCAATAATGCAGCTCCAATGGGCTCATCTCTGTAAGTAAAATACCAAACCCTAGCTCCTTCAGGCTACATGTCTTCTAAAAGAAAGGTATATGTATATACATTATTGAATCTTGTTTTGGAGAAATGTTTTGTAACAGTTACAGTTTGTATCCCATATTTATACTTGTAATGACAATGATGCATTTATATTTTACCATTTTTTTTTTTAAAATCCATTTTACCAATTCTATAGTTAAGAAAATAAGTATAGTAATTAATACCCATTTTTATAGTTTTATTAAGGTTCCCGAATTCATCAAAATTCACCTCTCATCCAACTCAAAAACACTTCTCGATGTGTCACGTTTATGCACTTCTTGAACACATTACGAGCACTCGGATACTGCTCTACTCTGCTCCTCGTCGCTGGATGGGGACAAGTAGGGCTCATGATATAATTTAAAGCTCAAGGATGTTACTCGTAGCAATAAGCGCTCTAGAGAACAACGTTTGAGGGCGGACTATCTAAACAACCAGGTGCTAGGATCATGAGCATACCATTTAGCGGGGCCTACTTCATCAATGACTAATCATATGCCAACACGTTTAAAATTTACCCCTATAAATATATATA
>JAYMSZ010000649.1:0-18209 GCA_036897665.1 Pelargonium citronellum
CTTATTAGTGCAATTGATATAAAATTATATCAGTCAACTGATGTCCATATTACTTTTTTAAAATATATATGGTAGAGAATTAATAAAGTAGCAGTGTAATTTATTTCATAAAAAAGGTGAGGTAATATAATTTTTCCCTTCACACTTTGTTTTCATGGTGTGGTTTCTTGAGGAAGTAGAAAATCAAATTCTTAATATTTGAATCAATTGAATCGAGTATCAATCATAGTTGTCTCCCACCTTGTAGACATATAACTATATAAGGTGGAACCCTATAAAAATGTTTAGTATTCACATATCAACAAACCTAGCTTCACTCCAATTTGTTGCAACTTTTGTAGGTTTGGTGTTTTAGTACATTTTATTAAAAAAGAAGAAGTTAATTTGCTCATGACTGCACTTCACTCTTATATGAATTTTAAAATAATATATTATAACTACATTTTCAAGGAAGTGAACATTTTTAGTAGGAATGACAATGTGGCAAGTACACGTCTTCTTACACAAAAATATATATGGTAGTGATCTGTGTTCGATATGAAAATATTGAGTTCAGCTGAATTATCGACCCTATTTTTTATGCTAAAAATTAAAGATCATATTCAAGATAACTTAATCAATAAATTGATTCAACTCGTATTTAAATGTTAAAACAATGGGTTCTCACTACATTTTCATGGAAGCGAACCTTTTTTGGCTAATGAATTGAATACCATAAACAATAAAATTATAGAATATGAAGCATTTATCCACTTCAAATTTGATGTCTTAGCTTGAATTCAAGTTTCATAAAATTCTTGTAACTGTTCACAATATGCTCCTTTGGAGTTGGGGAATCAGACAAAACCTTGGACAAGAATCAATAGTCTTCACTAATTCAAAAGTAGAGACAAGACAAAAAGGTTTGTTGTTTATGTATCGCACTTTCATGAGAATAAGGAAAATTACATTTCAAAAACAAAAAGAATAAGG
This sequence comes from Pelargonium citronellum, assembly GCA_036897665.1. Lineage (NCBI taxonomy): Eukaryota > Viridiplantae > Streptophyta > Magnoliopsida > Geraniales > Geraniaceae > Pelargonium > Pelargonium citronellum. The sequence continues at coordinate 973 of JAYMSZ010000649.1, forward strand.
AAAATTAATTTCTTTATTTAAAAGCATCAAGAAATTCAACTTAAAAAATCTTTATGATGTGATATTTTTTGGGTTCATTTTTGTTCAGGAAAGAGATTTTAAAAAGATTTTAAAAAATCTTTATGATGAGATTTTAAAAGCATCCAGAAATTCAACATTCATGGGTTCATTTTTGTTCCTTTTAATTTGATGTCACAAACAAACTAGTTTGTTATGAATTCAACATTCCCATGTTAACCTCTAAGGGCGTAAGAAATTAATAGGGATTTTTTGTCATCGCTATTGGAGTTGTCGATTTCATATTAGCTGTCATATTAATTTAAATCATTAGTCAGATGTAAACTAACATGATCGTTGATTAATATGATAACTAATAAAATAAAATATATAGTTTAATTCTGGGTCAAATCCAATTTTGATCGGTCTCACTCCAAACCAAATAAATTTACCGGCCAAATCGGTCCAATTTTGACAATAATGTGTGACAATAAATTCATGTATATATATGTCAATTGCTTATTCATCATAATCATCCATCATCATTTGAATTCCAAATGAGCAGCTAGTTCAAATTTTCACAACAAAAGACCTTAACATTAGCCAAACTCTGCCAAAACCTTCACAATTCAAAGTGAGCTATGAACTACTTTTCTTCCCAAAATACCCATATCAGATACAATGTGACAAGAATCACATGTAACCAAATAAAACACAATGAACAAAGCGAAATCCGGGACGTGTATTTGATTCCTATAGATAAACAAGAAGAAAAAAACCCAACCCTTTTCATTTCGTGTTTGTCGAACTTGTGCCTGCCTTTCTTTCATTTTTCCGAAAAGAGAAATGTTCGTATCCACTTACAGAACCCTTCCATCCATGTAGCACGAAGCAGCTTTGGTTTAGTAGGGTTGGAGGGTTCGGATAGTCATTGCTCGGAGCCAAGATCACCCCATCGGACCTTGTATCTTGCAGCGAGATAGTGTGCGCCAACAGGACCCCGACTACCATAGGGATAGTACTCGGGAGTTATCTTCTTCTCTTCGATTTCCTTCAGTAGAGGTGTAAAGAGAGACCAAGCTGCATCAAGTTCATCGCTCCGGATAAACAGCCTCCTTTCCCCTTCAATGGCATCCAACAGAAGCCTCTCGTATGCATCAGGAATCTCCTTTGAATATCTACAAAATACGAGCCAAAAGATTTCATGTAAACAAGAAAAAAATTGTGCCACAACATAAATTAGCGTGCAGATATGCTAACATGCGAAAAGACCTGCGCATGGACACGTGCAAAGCAATAACGAGCTTTGCACATGGGAGGGCGTGCTATCAACTTAAGCTTTAAGATGAGTTGATAACTGTGTCAATCAATGGATAATTTCTGTTTTAAAAATGATACACTCTAAGAGCTAAAAGATTGGTGTCACTATCATCAAATATGATTTGAGTTTAGCAGGTTAAAAGATTGAATCTTCTATCTACAGCGTTAACGAGATGATGCGGTATTACCTTGCCGCATAGTGAAGGTTTAGATTGCTACGGTCCAGTCTCATTCCTAAACCTGGAACCTTGTTATTGATCTTCAAATAAATAGCTTCGTCGGGCTGCACTCTAATGACGAGCTCATTCGTAGCTCGATCAAGATCTGTCCCAAAATTCCTGTTGTTTATATTGCCCGGTACATGTCTGAACTGCACCCGTATCTCAGCCCTAGAACAGTAAAATAAACAATAAATATAAGAATCAACCAATCCAACCCAACAGGGAAAAGAAAAAAAAAATTGACTTCAGGTTTTTTCCGAAATTCAGCTTACCTCTTACTATGTAAAGCTTTTCCGGCTTTCATCAGAAAAGGAACTCCGTCCCATCTGGCATTATCAATGAAAAGGGCGGCAGCGGCAAAAGTTGGAGTCAAACTACCTTTCGGCACAGTTTTATCATCTGTGTAAGCCGGGTAATTAATGCCTCCTCTTGTGTGGCTCTTGTACTGTCCGACAACCACATCATCGAGTTGTAGTGGCCTCATTGATCGCAATACCTTGACCTAGCACCAAACATGTGATTTACTTTAATACAATATTATATGATATGATTATAGAGTATCATGATTCGTAGCCAAGATTAATTTGACTTGGAATGACTATGAGCCACCAATATGATTCAAACACCTCATTAAAATGACCCAGATCCAACTGAAAGCGCATTGGGGTGGTTATGAGTGAAATTTAATGAGGTGTCATATTCTAATTGGCTTGGCTTAGATTCTTTATTCTCATTATATATCAAAATAACATAGTTCAAATTTCTACTAAAAACCTTTTCATTTCTGATATCTTCAGCGTCCAAACTGACAGGTGTTTCCATGGCAAATAGAGCTAGTATTTGAAGCAGATGGTTCTGCATTATATCCCTTATGATCCCGTAATTGTCAAAGTACCTACACATTCAACCATACAACTTCAACAACCGAAAACACTGAACCGATAGTTAGGCAGCTAGATTATGCCCGTTAGAGAAAGTAACGTACCCTCCACGTCCTTCAGTGCCAAAGTCTTCAGAGAATATGAACTGCACGTTCCTTATATACTGCCTTGACCACAAGGGTTCAAAGATAAGGTTGGAGAAACGGAGAACGGAAAGGTTCTCCACTAATTCTTTTCCCAAATAGTGGTCTATCCTGTAAAGAAAAATACAAATATCACATAACTAGACAATCAATATAAAAATATACAATCCTATAGACACATCATAGAACATAAACAAACAGAAACATATAAATATGATCATCTCACTCAGTCGCAAACCATAAAGCCTCATGTTGTGGCAACAATTATCTGCAAACAAATACACATGCCCAAAATTCTTGATGAATATAACAAATTTAATGTAAAAACTATTTTCCAGGCCCTCCTCCACATCTGAGGTGACCATATTATCCAAACAAAACACCATAAGAAGAGTTTCTTTTTTTCAAACTTGGAAACAGAGTCTTGGCTTCAGGTATCATCCACTTGCGAATGGAACACAAAGCTTGGGAATGTTGTGGTGATGTCCCTGTTCAAGTAAATCATATAATATATGAGAATGCAAGTATCTCATACTAAAAGTTGCGCTTTTTTGTAAACCAATTTTTTAAGTTCTTCAATATATTAGAAATAACAACTTTAATAGTGAAAGGCTGAAAGCAGTTATAGCATTTGGAACTTACTTGAGGTACTGAAGAGTCATATTCTTTAGAAGGGATGGATGTCGCAAAACAAGGCTCCTCCACTCTTCTTTGTCAATCTTCCCATCATGTTTTGTGTCTGCTTCCTCAAAGGTCTGACATAAAGCTTCAAATGTTAGTAACCATAATTCTTCAAAAAGATGGGATCAAAATACTGCATTCTGCATAGCTATGAGACCGTGCACGAGCACGAAAGTTCATACTTCATACAATACTATCATGGACAAATGCATTGATAAAACCAGGTCAAAGATGCACCTTGTCAATTATACTTTCAATGACATCATCTGAAAGATTCATGCCAGATTCAGCAAGTGTAGCTACGACCATTTGCTTCACCTATCAGATAAGAAAATAAATAAAGTCTCATCTGTTAGAAAGACATCGAGACCATCGTTGAATCGTGAACAAATGCATTCGCATCTAAGCTTATCATACACTGTCAAAAAATTAATCATCTATAGTAACTACCTATTATGGTGGTGAATCTTGTCTCTTTTATCAATAATGTGTTTATGTGTGTCATTGCATCACTGTCACTAGGCAAGCTTAATGTCACAGTACGAAAGGATTCACCAAAAGGACCATGTGGCACCTATAAAAGATCACTGGGATAGGCCTAAGTAAGCCTTAAAGCCGGCATGTTACATAACACGTGAACATTCAGATACACAGCCAACTCTCACACATGGACACTTTATAGCCACAAAACATTGTACGGCAGAACACAAGGAAGAGCACAGACACACTGGAATACATCACAAATGGATGGGTAGTTTTTAGGAAAATGGGAGCTCATCATTTAGTGGGCAAGAGACATGGAAGAATCGTGAAATTATTTATCACCAATTGTAATACAAGAGGGGTGGTACTTTTACTTCCCCTCGGGGCCATCTATAAAAGTACCGCTTGCTGATGAAAAAAATAAAAAATACAAGAGGGGTGGAGGTCAAGTGCCCAATCCACCTATTTATAAGTCCCTATCACCAACTCATCCTAGTTTCTAGGCTTTTATATACATTATTATATTATTTTTTCTTAGGACATCTCTCTCATTCTTAACCGACTTACATATATATAATATATCTTAAGCTCCCACACTTCAGTTGATACTAGGACCTTCTAGAAATGTCATGTGTCCGCATGCTTCTAACTTATACAAATTAAGCTAGTCTTCACATAACTTAGTCATGGTTGACGTCAAAACTTAAGTCTGCATGAAACTAATAATTCAACATGCCTCGATAACTACAGCAGCAATATCAAGAATTTTCTGGAATCATTTGTGTGAACATGTGCAAATTAATTGTTTGGAAGAATCTTTAAGTCCCTTTTTTTTTTCGTGACGAGACATTAAGCATTCATTCACCACTTAAAACACACAGCATAACATAATCTAACCTACCAACTTTTATGCCATCACTAAGGAATTAGTTCAAACAATCAAGTCACTTAACATTTTACTAGTTACCACAGAATATGAATGACCAACTAAAGTTCCATTTCTTCATTAAAATTTCTGTACTGTGCTTATCATCTCTCCTCTCATCTTCACTCTGTTTATTTTCTTGTACTTCTGAATCCTTGTGTCCACTACATGACCATTGACTCTTCTACAGCAACAGCAATGTCTCTGCCAGAGGCAGGTTTTCCATTCTCACACGATTCAACGGTGTAGAAACAATCATACAAACATGATTCCCACCAATATAGACAATCAACAGATTGTCGCTTAAAAATATCAATAAGAAAAACTTCATATTGATTCTGCTATATAATCAATTTTTTGGACTTCAATTTTAAAGGTTAATGAGATTGCAATATTGAATACAAATTGCAAAAGGAAAGCACTTAACGTCTCAAACGAAGCCGACTGTAAATAGAAAATAACACTATTTCAAGTAGCTCTGCATATAAGCAATTGATTGATTTGTTTAGATCTGAAATATGAAACAAGGATATCTACCTCCTGCCTCTCAATGAACCCTTGCTGCTTGAGATCGTAGAGTTGAAAAGAAACTACAAACCAACAGCAGAGGTATAAGAGAAAGAAACTACTAGAAAATCATATTCATGGAACTCCAGAAAAGTAGAAGGAACTTATAACATGGAAAATCCAACTAAACTCAAGACTACTTACATTCAATCTTGTCGTCAATAGGAGCATTTGGATGAAAAACAGAGAGGGCACGAGCAAACTCTTCAAAACCTAGTATACCATTGTGCTTTGTGTCAAAGAGGTCAAATACCTGGAGTTGCAATAGGCATACAGACAATCACATAAAATGTTTATTAAAAAGCTTGGAAAACTTCAATGACATACCATGTTAATAACAAAGACCTGAACAGGAGTAACAAGTTATGAGAAAGGATATACCCGATCAGCAAACAAGCTTTCTTTTTTGTTAGTCTTGAATAATGCTAATTGAAACTCTTCCTGCAACATGGCAAGTAAAAGTCTTCAACAAACTACAGAAGGGTGAGGAGTAGTAATATGTTGATAGAAAAACTATGAAACACAAGGGACCATTGAATAATATTTTGAAGCACAGATTTGAGCCAAGTCGACCACCAACATTTCTACCCTAAGACAACTTAGCCCCAATACCAACTAGATGACAGACAGCCATAACAAATGACCCAATCTTACCCCTGCCTTCAACGAGATTGTTTCCATCACCTTGCGATCACAAGGCAGCAAACTTACATAAAAATATCTCGACTAAATATTAAACTATGCCAGAAGGATTATGTATTTATAACATCTGGAGTATATATGTATAATACTATAATGTGGATGAAGCGAGCACGCACAAACACACACCCACAAAGATAATATATATATATATATATAGAGAGAGAGAGAGAGAGAGAGAGACCTTGTTAATAAGCCCATCATCTATCACAGCACTACTGATCTTTTTGAAAAGCTCATAGAGAGCTTCTATTTCACTTACACTGACTGCACCCAAGAGAGAAAGATTTCAAGTAATGAATTGATGGTTGTTTTGAAAAAACAAGGAACAACAAAAAATTGCATTAGTAAGGACACTTTAAAGCTAATATGAAGACCTTTGAATACCAAACTTAATCTAAGTTCCATTCAGATTTATCATTATTACTTGCAGAAGTTCAGAAACACAACGCAATTCTGGAAAGAGAAAGTCTTGATATATGGAATAAATTACCAAAGGTTATAGAAAAGATAGAAGGTAAAATGTAATAAAGGATAAACTAAAAATGGATAGCATATTAGGAAACAGTAGGCTGATAGCATACAAACTGTCTCCCTTGCAAGAATTTCGGGGTCGTCAAGGCCTCTTGATGGCTGATCAAGGCCACAACACGAAATAAGAGAAGCACATAAATGCTTTATCCCGTCTATACACTGCAACATGATAACTTCTGCACATCAAAACACTCCATACCTGTTCAACATTGAACAAAATTTAACATTTAAAGTTGCTGATGCAAAGGAAAACCTAATAAACTGACAAACGAGAGAACATACCTATTAACCATTTCCTGCTTCAGATAACACAACCAAATGCTAAAATGCACTCAAAATTTAACTGTGAATAGAAGAAAGAAAGAGAAAAAAAAAGGGGTTAGAATAATATCTGTCGGCAGGAACAACAAGTTATTGTCAAGAATACAAGAGGAGAATTTTCACAAGCAAAAGAATGCCAAGAAAGTAAAATGTCCTCTAAGTTGTGGTTTGGGAATGGGTAATACCTTTTGGGGTATCATTAACACACTATATGTGGGAAAAGGACATGCATCCAACATTCCTGGCGATTTGAAAGTTGATGTATTTTAAATCTTTCCAGAACAAAACACCAAATACACATTTTCTTAAATTGATGCAGCATGCCAGCATCAAATATTCTATACGCAAATATGGTTTGAAATCATCACATTAACCATGAAAGCATTTTCTCCTCAAAAACACAGTTGGATTGCATCTTACCAGAAGACATCATCTACAAATTTCATTGTAAGAATATTGACAAATTAATTAATTGCCCCAAATTCAAAAGAAAAAAAAAATACAAAGAGATCAACCAACCAATACTTGCCCAGCATACCAGTCAACAAACGAGGGTCAACACATTACATGCAGATGAATACACCTAACCTTCAAACAAGTCCAACAAGTACTGGTGTACCAACCAAAAAAATAATGACACAAATTGCCAGCCCACAACTTACATAGACAAGGGACCAGTAGAGGTTTTCCACAAAAAGGGCCTGACCTACCTTGTCAGCACCACTTCAAATCTAAATGATACCAAAAATAACCGAGCTAGGCAAAGCTGTTAAAACTGAAACAATGACATTTCATCACAAATTTGTCTATCAATCTTCGTTTCATGATATGTACCATGATATCCAATTTGTCTCCTGTGAACCAGTAGTTGCAAGCCCAATCTATCATATCACTAAAGCAGAAAAATAAACAAAAGCAATAGAGAAGGCAAAAAGCAGGCTGCAATGTTACTGGAATCCGCAACTCATACATATACATTCAATTCATATACTGAACATGAAAAGAAAAACACCGATCTAAGCATGCAAAAAAACCAGCCGATCCAGGACCGAATCATCTACATCAACCAAATTCAGGAACCAGCGAACAAAAAATAATGCAAAATTCAACACAATTCGACGGTTGTAACAGAAGAAGAACGAGCATAAACCTGCCGATCTGACAGTTTCCCAAAATCTGAGATTCAATTCACAAAATTCTGCAAAAACACAGAAGAAGACAATGAACAGATAAGATATGCAGTACCTTTCGCAGGTAAGAAACCTGAGGAACAGAACAGAACAGAAAGCTGAAATCAAACCTTAGAAGAGAGAAGGCAAGGAGAGTGAAGGTTCGTTCTCTTCTTCTCTGTGTGTTGTCGCTGTCAAATGCTCTGACGATTCACGAATTTTTATCCAGCTCCTCACCACTCCATGGTTATGGCTACTTCTGGCCATTCGGGTCTGAGCCCGCTGGTTGTCGGTTGATCCATAATATTGCGGGTTCGGGTCAATGATGTATGACCCGCTGATTTGGGTTGTAATGTAGTTCAAATTGGATCGAAAGAATCATCACTTCAATTGAAAAATTAATAATCACTTCAAGTTTTTAATTAATAAAAATAAACGCAGACGCAGCAACGTTTGCGGTGTCGGGCAGAGTGCGAGCGGGATGAATTGTTCGGGATCATTCGAGCCGGTGTTGGGGCGGGGGAGGAAGACACGGGTTAGTGAGATGGAGCTTGGAGGTCCGGATGGTCAAAGCGATGACTATACGGGAAGCGGTTAGATGAGTATGGGACCACAATTAGATGGATATTATCGTTGAGTCATATGCTTAAAAGGTGGTCAATGCTTAGTAGAACAAAGGGAGAGAGTTATTCTAGTGCTTTCAGTATGATTTTATCTAATATATGCAAATTTGATAGCCCAATTTTATAGTAGAGTTTGATTTTACTGGTCGGTATACGAACCGAGTTGTTGATGGCTTGATGCTTTAGATACGTCCTCGGAGCAATAGCTATACTTGTATGCTTGGGTAGGGCAGAGATTATAGTTTTGTTACATTTATGGGGCAGCCGCGAGCTCGAGTCGTTTAAAAGATTAGCAAACAACAAACTGCAGAGGAAGCAACCATTACCAATACAAGCCACAAACTTCCATGTCTTTTCCAATTTAACCAAAACACTCACAGACAACACATCAATCCATCAAAGCGAATCGATGGGGAAGAGAAAAGAGCGCCGCCTCGCCGCCAAGAGCAACGTCGGTCGCCGATTCAAGCTTGATCTCTTCGCGGAACCCTCTGGTACTCACCTCCACATCCCTATTACTTTTAGGGTTTATCTTTTGCTTCTCCTTATGTCGCGTCCCTGTTGATTTTCTTAGGGCTTGTTTCAGGAAGATTCTTATTGGCATTTCAGATTCTTGACTATGAATTATTTTGGAAATATTTATGCCTTTTTGTACTGGTTGTGGTGATTAAGGATGGAACTTTGTTTAACTGCATTATATTAGGTTTTGATTGGTTAGAGTTTATTTTTTGGTACCTTATGCATCAATTTGATGATTTAGGCAATGGAGTGATGGTAAGTGATTAGAATTGTATGAGAGGCTGCTTCAATTAAACACCATAACTTTCAACTTCTAGTGTAATGAAAATATGAAATAGAAGCTTTGGCTAGATTAAAATTGCTCGCAATTCAAGGTTCTTTCGTGATCTACATTTGAACCATATTTGACTGATGGAGGTACATCCTGTTGGTATTTTGGGAGAAAATATTCTTAGGTTAATGGATAACATTGAAGTTAATTAGTTAGAATATAGTGTTCATGGGGAATATATAGGCTTAAGTAATCTCTGAGAACATAAATAGGTTATAATAACTACCTCCGCATTGACTTCGTCTCCGTGAATAAAGTCTGTACCTGAGTCAATCCACGCATTTACTTTAACTACTCCCAACTCTCTATTAACCAAGACTTTGTTGATTAACCAAACTCTATAGTAACTACCTTTTATCTTAATGAATTCTTTTCATTGAACAAGGAATTTAATAAATAGAAAATAGTTAGAACAAAGAGAAGAAGAGAGTTACTCACAGCTGGGGTAGGGGCAGTTATTTACTGTAAGTATCTTTTCACAGAACTGTCCCACTGACCACTCACTTGAAAAGTAGTCATGAGTGCAGCTGAATGATCATGCAGACTTGGAGGTGATTCATACCATGTGTACTGTTTTGTATTTAACTGTATGTGTATGAATGTTACTCTTCAATAATGATATCTATTATGGTGAAGTTTAAGGATGTACATTTCATAACAAAATTAACAACCAAGGTGTTACCCAAAAAAATGTTGGGGTCATCTTCATGAATCCTTTAGCAAAACTCTATAGGATCCTCTATTCGTATTATTCTTCTCCACTCCGTCATATCTAATGCTATCTCATTTGTGCATTTCTTTTCTGCTGTACACATATTGTTCTCTAGTAATACAAAAGTCTTTCTTGGCACAGCCTTCGAGAACATATGAGGTTTACTATCTTATGAATCCTTAAGGAATACTCCTTAGGATCCTCTATTCATATTATTCTTCTCCGCTCCATCATATCTAATGCTATATTGCTATCTCATTTGTCCATTTCTTTTCTGATGCACACATACTGTTTTCTAGTAATACAAAAGGCTTTCTTAGCACAACTTTCAAGAACATATGAGTTCTACTAGTCGCTATCAATAACTTTCACAATTGGTATTTGACATCATGAAATTTGTTGAGCATGTGCAACATGTGTTACATTTAATTGATATTAACTTGTGTGCTCTGTTTAAATCTCAGGAGATTTGGGTGGCTCCTCTGTGCACGATGAAGTTGAAGGAGACTTAGATCCAAAGCATCAAGCTGGGTTACCCAATTCTCCAACTTCTTCAGGTGGGTTCCGTCAGTTTTCTTCAAAGGACTATGTAGAGAGGACATGAGTGCTCCACATTAGTTTGGTGGAAATATGGAAATTTATGTTCAAGACATATTATGTTGTTGTCCCAAGAATTTGTCTTCACTCTTCAGACTGTAGGGTGGCTATGGTCTTGGGAACATTCACTGTCAGATCAGGTCGGGCCCTGCCACAGTGAAATTTTGAATGACTCCCAATCTGTTATGCTCTATTTCGCAGCATCAAAGCGTTTTGGAGATTTCGACAGAATTTTTTTTCTCTCGGTTCGTATATCTCTGGCTTTATTTGCTTTATACCCTACTAACGATTTTATTCTGTGTAACAGGTGGCTGTGATGAATGGTTGCCAATGTTGTTGTGTCGAGTTTATTATTACCCATTTTATACCACATTTTGTCCTCCTTGTTTTGGAAAATATCACTTTTTTTTTGCAAGACTATTCCTGCTTGCGTTTGTTTAGGTTAAGAATAACATTTTTATAAGTAGATAGACTTATGGTTTGCCAATAAATTGACTTGTTAGTATCTTGCATGCAGGTCAACAATCAGAAAATCCTCTGCTGTTACTTGGGCAGTACAGTGATGATGAATTGGACGAGGAATCAAATGAAAGATCCGACCATGCCACTTTGGAGGATTCTTTGGCTGAAAATATTGATGAGGTAATTTATTGATTCCACAACCTATGTTTACTTGAGCAAAAAGGATCATAAGTGGGAATTGTCTGGTTGTAGTTGAAGTAAGTTTTAAGGTGCACGAGCTGAAGTGTAGGCTGAGCCTTTAAGCAGGTTTATTTTGCTTTGAGCTTGGCTTCAGCAGACTGTAATTCTTTATAATAATATTGCAGAACATTTTTAGTTGATTATTTTTAAATAAATGGTATACTGCTGACAGTATTAGGATTTCCATTGTTTAATTGGTTTTCCATGTAGTAGTAATACTCATGAACATTAATCACTATGGTATGAGGTTATTATCCTCTAGTTTTCTTACTCATTTTACTATTTACAACTTTAATCATTTTTGTCATATCCGTTTGTAATTGGCTATTCATGTTTTAAGTATTCCATTGATTATGAACAATCTAAATTTTTTGTCATCACTTTTCAGTGTGCAGACATGTCAAGTGTAAGTTGACATCGTAATTATTCTGCTTAGGATTATGCCGAATCCCCTCCTCTCCAGCCTTTTCTGTGAACTACTTTGAGCAATGCATATACTAAGTGCTTTATCTTATACTTAATTCATGTTAACTCTGATTTTTTTCTTCTCATTTGGTTAGGCTGAGAGAGCTTCGGGTGAGGGGCATGAAGATACAAATGTGAATGCAATTGAAGACCTTGCTGCTGAGAAGGTTAAACAACAGGAAATGGAGAATGATTATATGTTGTTGGATGCTCTCCAGAACCTAGAAGGCTGTGATACTAGAGAAAGTGATACTACTGCCTCAGGTGATTTATGCAAAGCAATAGGCTCAGCAGAACAAATTTCTAATACTGGAACAGCTGATGTAAAAGTTGTGGGAGAAGTGAGTGCGGCAGGCTGGAAGATGGTCATGCATGAAGAGAGTAAGCAATATTATTACTGGAATACTGAAACAGGGGAAACATCATGGGAAGTACCTGAAGTTTTGGCTTGCACAAGGGTTTTGGCCCATGGTCTGAATGAAGAAAAATTAGAGAATGCTTCTGTGAGTAAACATGAGTTGAATTCAATGGCAGGTGTTGAATTGAGTGGTTCTTCAGACCTCCTTGCTACAGATTCTTCCATGGATCCAAATTTGATTCTTCAAAGCAAAGGGGATCATGCATCCAGAAACAATGAGTGGACGGGACATGATAATGAAGCTCCGAACATTGAAACTGGTGGCACTTACCGAAGTGATGTAATATCTAGCTGTGGTGCTGTTGATGCTACTTCAGGAGACAAGTGTTCAACAGCAGCTGATACAGAAAAGTATGCACTTGATACTAGAGCCAACGAAGAACATAAGTCAGTAATTGATGTTTCTTCACGTATTTTGAGACTATGTGAATATTTGTTGGAGAGATTGAAGTCATTAAAAGGGTAAGAGTTGAGTATTTTGTTTTATTTTTCATTTGCTATTTGAATTGTTTTTGGTCATTTGGTTGTCATCAATAAGTCTTACAAAGAAAAGCAAGGATGCTTCTATTTGTTCATTTTTATTCTCCTTCTGACATTGAAACATATGCTATCAGGTCCAAGAATCACCCGCATGGCCGTGATTGGATGGAAAAGTATATTTTGGAAGTTGATATTAGACTTTCAGATTGCAAAGCACTTTTATCATATGGATCATCCTTGCATCCATTTTGGGTGCATTCTGAAAGGCAGCTCAAACGACTTGAAAATATAATTAATGATGAGGCTGGGCAACTTGTTAAATGTGAACAGGCCAGTGAAATTGAGGCAACTGGCCTTTCTTCATTGCAAGGGAAGGACAAAATAAAGGGAAGCACGGGACATGATTCTGAACCAGATGTAATTGAAAATAAAATCGTCTGTTCTACTCCTGAAAATCCTCATGTCTCATCTTATGTTGACACAGTACCAGTATCTGCTGAAGTTCCATTCCAAAATGATACTAGTGCTGTTTTTTCTTATGGTTTGCCTACTGAACAGTTGGGAAGTGGTGAACTGGTTAGTGAACAAGTTAGTGGATCTGCACTTTGTGGTGAAAGTACTCCCCATCTAGAATTTCATGCTGGGGAAGACATTGATATGGATGTGGACATGGAAGTTGAAGATGCAGCTCCTGTTGCTAACTCAAATATTAGGAATGCGTCAAGTTCCAAAGATTTTGCTCTCTCAGAACCTCAAGTTGAGCCAAATCAATCTGCAGGTCAACTGTCCTTTGTCTCCGTTGATGGGTTCGCTATTCCTCCCCCACCTGATGAGGAATGGATTCCCCCACCGCCGCCTGACAATGATAACGAACAGATTCCTCCACCTCCACCTGATAATGAGCAAATTCCGCCACCCCCACCTGATGAACCACCAGAACCCTCATACCCTGCACCCCCATCTTACACAGAGACAAGGCAACCTCTTTCATATGCAGAACTTTACAGTTTATCCTACCCGAATTCGAGTTTTGAATATTATGGACATATGGTTACTGAAGTCTCAAATAATAATTTCTATGTACATGCTGAAGGAAATCAAGTCCCTACACCTCATGCTCCGCTTTATTATGAGTCTGTTCCCAGCACATATGCTGAAACTGCTCCAATTATAGTTAACCCTGTTGATCCCGTAGCATATTATGGCCTTCAGGATGGAACTGTACCTCCTGTGCCTGTAGTTAGTAGTATAGAATCGTCCCAGTTCCATACTGGATCTGGTGCTATGAGCTATGGCACCCTTGCCTCTGATCAATTTGGATATACTGCTGCTCAGGCTGGGCCAAATGTGAAGGTCGATGGTTCTGCTGCTGGGGTTGATGCTCAAATATCATCACCAGAGGCTCCTTCTACAGCTACCATCCAAGCATTGGCAACTGTCTCAGCAAAAGAGAGTGTTGCTGCTGCAGCAGCAGCTGCTGCCCCACCTAAGGCACCCAAGTCTAAAGGTAGTCTGCAAACACCTTGGTTATGTTTTAGTATAAGAATGGATAGGGTTGCTGGTGCTAGAATACTGTTTTCAGGACCACATGGGTTATGGATTTAAGCTTATTAAGAATTCAACATATCTAGGATTGATGTTGTTCCGCCTGATGGTAGTGCTACACAAAGTATATGCCAATTTTTCTTCTCCTTTGTTTTTATTCCGCCCTCCATACATTGTCCAAAGTCATTGATCATCCTCCAATCTGTTACTTGTACATTGATTCGTGAGACTAAATAGTATTTCAGAGTCCATGAAGTATTGCTTAGGAAGTTTCAACTTTTACAAGGGAATATGGTATTTAAATGACAGTTGCTGCTGTTAAACTGCTGAGAACTTGGGGGAATATCATCGTGTTACTAATTTTTCCTCCAATTATTTGTTTGAATTCATGTTAAGACATCACACGTAGTTTAGATGTTAAAATTTTTGGTTTAGGACTTATTAGTTGTATAGCCTTAAGAATGATTAAATTATGGTATGGTCCGGTCCTTTTGTAAATTTCCAAGTGATGCTTAAACAAACTCTTTGTGATAATATCAGTGGCCTTGTGCTTAAAATATTTATCTATTTGGATGTTATCTTACCTTTCAAATCCATGTTGGACGACTGAAGCTGTTATCCAGTTTCTCTTTCCTTTCCACTTTCACTTGAATTTGAAACATAAACTAAATTAGAAGCAATGCATCTTTTTTAAATTTGTACAATTTATCCATATGTCTGGACACTTTTGAATCAATCAATTTGTGAGGCTGTCTGACTCAGTTTTCATTTTCAGTTTTGCGTGCTAAAAAGCGGACAGCGGCAGCTCCCTCATTGAGATCAAATAAGAAAGTTTCCAGTTTGGTGGATAAGGTACTAATTGCATCCGATGTATTATTATTTGTTATAGGAGCTCCAGTGCGTAGCGATACAATTTAATGCTAATTTTGGATGTTATCAGTGGAAAGCAGCCAAAGAGGAGATGAACGATGATGAAGAGGAAGAACCTGAAAGTGCTTATGAGATATTAGAGAAGAAGCGACAACGGGAAATAGAAGTATGCAAAGAAATTTCATTGCACTTCTGTTTCTTTTCTAGTTTCTTTCTTTTTTTTTTCTTTTTTTGACTGAGTTGGTGATAATGTTTGTTACGTTGCAGGAATGGCGAGCAAAGCAAATTGCGAGTGGAGAGGCCAGAGATAATGCTAATTTTCAGCCTTTAGGTGGTAATTGGTATGGGAATCTTCAAC
The DNA here is from genome assembly GCA_036897665.1 of Pelargonium citronellum. Taxonomy (NCBI): domain Eukaryota; kingdom Viridiplantae; phylum Streptophyta; class Magnoliopsida; order Geraniales; family Geraniaceae; genus Pelargonium; species Pelargonium citronellum. The sequence continues at coordinate 16,534 of JAYMSZ010000649.1, forward strand.
TTAAATACACAAGCTTTCACACCTTTTTAGGTGCTGGTTTTGCTACTAAATACAAATATTAAATGTTGTCTTGGTACCCACCAACGATATTTGGTTGAAATGTAAAGATTGTTATTGTCAATGTGTTTGATCTAAACTCTTTTAACTAATTGGGGTTATCCATTATTGTTTGCTGAAAAGTAACTAGTAAATTAACTTTTGTGAAAATTTGAATTTGAATTTGAATTTGAATTTGAATTTGAATGAGCAGCATTTGAAGTCCTTGAATCTGTCTGCAGAGGGATTGTTATATGAATCCTTTTTGTTTGCTTGAGAAGTAATGATATGATTAACTATTGTGAAGATATCAATCTGAATGAGCAGCACTTGAAATCGACGGATTTTTTTATGGATTTTTTTTTCGCTTTTCATATTAATTCTCACTTTCATTTACTGTGGTATTGGGTCTGCTAAACGAATACACCTGTCATAGTCTTCATACCTTTCCTTTTTTATTTACATGATTTGCCTTATTTCAATATTGTGCAGGCGTGAGCGCGTGAAGCGTAGGAGAGCTCAGAAAGCTAGTGAAGCTGTAGAGACTTCGCCAGAGGCAGCTACTGATGGAAGTGCACCACCTGATTTAATAGAACTGTCAAAGAATCTACCAACTGGGTGGCAGGTATATTGTCTCCGTTACTATACGTAGCTTATTGATCGTACATTAGAATGGAAATATCGAAATAGATCAAACATTAGAACCCTGAACTGTCCAATCCATAGTGTGGGCATAGAGAGACGGAAATGTAGTTCTTAGCTTTCATAAACGTGAACCCGGTTTTGGAAGTTAAGTAGAGGATAAGCTGCTTAAGCTGGAAACCAACTATAACTTTGGAGCCTCATATATTATATTTCTCTTTCTTTTTTTTTCAATACCCAAATCTAATTTAGTTTTGGTGCATTTGTAGGCTTATTGGGATGAATCTACAAAGCTAGTATATTACGGAAATACTGTGACCTCAGAGACTACCTGGACAAGACCCGCAAAATGAGATGAATCTTGAGACTTGTAGCTAACTTCATGCTGGGTTGCAATTTATTTAGCAGTAGATTTTGTATAATTTTGCTACGAGACTGATTTTATGTGCAAGAGCCATATTTCACCTATACATGTTTTTAGTTCTTTTAATGAGAAAAGTTCTATTTTAGGCAGCTTCGCTAGATTGGTATTACTTTTTGATTAATTGCTGACGTCTGTTTCAGTCGGTTTTTATTGCCAAATCATAAAAACTGCTATATTTAGTAGCCAAATAAAACTACAATTTTAGATTTGGGGCAGTTGCCCCCAGTAGAGTTCTAAATTGCAAATTATTCCACTAGTTTTAAATACGCTAGTGTAAACCCCGTGCGTTCCACGGGTTAGCAAAATTTTAAAATAAAAATATTGTTAGTTTATTTGACTCGTATTTGCGTAAAATTTAATTTAATTTTTACTTCAACAACTTGTTATAGTTTCAAAAATAATAGTGAATTTTTAAAAGTATTTTTCTTGATTTTACGTAACAAAGTTATTGAAATATCAAAATTTTATTTAAAAATTTACGTAAAAAATATTTTCAACTCAATGGATCATATTTTAAACTCATATGAAATTATTTTTAATTGAATTTCTTTTGAACTCAATGTTGCAATTCAAA